>APFE031273035.1:42135-134514 GCA_000404065.3 Pinus taeda | reverse complement strand
TTTTATACTGTGTCAGGGTGCCACAGAGTAGCCCATGATTGGACGACATGGCATCCCACCATTGGTCCACTTAAAAACTCCAACCACTAATCAAAACTTTCCAATTCGAGCTAATCACATGAGGTCACTTGGCAGCCTGCCATTGGCCTTGGAATACTAGTCAACCTATACAGTGAGCCCGCTGAGTCATTATAAAAACTACCCAATCAGTAGTCGTGCATCCAACCTGCAAAAAATTTACATGTTTTGGAAACTGATCAAAACACGATATTGGGAGCATACGATATTGGTTTGAGCGATTCAAGTTGCATTAGATTTAGGTCGACGAGATCTAGACTTTGACACCAATTTCAAGCACTTTAAATTTTGAGCACTTTACTGATCCCTTAGATCACTCCCCACTAGAAGCTTTTGTACCTCCAAAAAACTATTTTCAGTCAAAAACATATGAGGGTATAATTTTTTCACCCTTCCAATCTCAATCCATTTGGCTTTGCTTGGATTTTTACCTTTGAGCCCCACATGAAGTTTCTCCACATTCCCTCTTCTTGAAGTTCTTTTTTCTATCAAGGATTCTATCTTGCTACAATTGTTTAAGAAATTCAGGAGAGAAATCTTCTATTGAAGGAATTTGAGTATTCTCTCCTTGATCTTCAATCAAAGGAGGCTCATATAATCTAAAATTCTCAACATTAACAACTGCATACATTTGCATATATGGAGCAAATCCAACCAGAAGGCATTATTGCTAATCTTTTATAAACTCTTGAAAGCTCCATATCTTATTGGTTTCAATTTTTTACCTTCTCCTTGAAGCCCTCCCTTCTAATATAAATCCAAACTTCATCTCCATCCTAAAAACTATGGTCAACATGATGCTTATCATGCCTCATCTTATACTTGGCTTGACTCTTTTCTAAGTGTCCTTGAACCATCTTATGCACCAATTGAACTTTTTCAATGAATCTCTTGGCCTTATCAATGTCACTATGTCCATTAATAGTAACATCTTTCCCAAACATAAAATCTAAAGGTGATTTTGATAAGTATCCAAGGCATGCCTCAAATGGAGATGTTTGAGTCGATGAATTCTTTGCCTGATTGTAAGGATGTTGAATGTAGTGTAAGTGTTCATCCCAAAGCTTAGGATTTTTGCTAGAATAACCACAAATAAGATGTATTACTGTCATGTTCATCACTTCTGTCTAACCATCGATTTGTGGATGAAATGTTGTGAGCTTTTTCAACTTTGTGTCCATGACTCCCCATCAGATTGACCTAAATTTCTAGAAAAATCGAGAATCTCAATCAGAAATAATAGATTTGGGCAATCTAAAATGCACCCATAAATTTTTAAACAACATTTGTGTAGTCTGTTAAGCTGTAACCCGCTTCTTACAAGGCATCAAATTACACATCTTGCTGAAATGATCCACCACAACATAAAGGTATTCAGGATTTCTTTAGACATAGGTAACCCTCCTACAAAGTCCATAGAAATACTTTCCCAAGGATAGGAAGGAACTAGAATTGGAGTATAGAGTCCTAACTTTCTATTTCTAGGCTTACTAGTAACACATAGAAAACATCCTCTTACATATTGTGAAAAACATTCATTCATACGAGGCCAATAAAAATACCTTTATAATTGTTCCACTATCTTTTCTACACCAAAATGGCTAGCAATAATAGATGTGTGCAATTCCCTTATGATATTGAACATTTCACCCTGTGGAATGCATATCCTGCGAAGATGATACACCAATTTATCATGAACATGGTAATCTAATTCCTCTACTTAGTTGCCTTGACACAAATTTTCATATACATATTTAAAATAGTCATCTAAATTATATTGTTCAACATAGCTCTCATGCATGATAGAATTATGCTTAAGAATAACCGATTCACTAAAAATTGCTCTAGATATCATATCAAAAAGTTTGTTATAGATTCCTTTCTTCTACCTTATTACTAAGAGGAATTGCTTCAAGAAACGTATCCATATGAAATGTCTCACTTATTGTAGCTTGGTTTGAAATTACAATTATTGTAATGGTTTATGATCTGTGTGAATTATAGTTTACTTTCCCATCAACTAGTGCTTCAACTTTTTCACACTTTTCACCAAAGCATACAATTCTTTGTCATATGTAGGATATTTAACTACTGCACAATTAAAAGTTTTAGAATGGTAACAAATGGGCTTACCATGTTGCATCAATACTGCTCCCTTGATTCTTATATGACATACTTCCATGATAATATCCTTTGTGCCATCCCTAGTTAGTTTTGCCTCAAACTTAGCATCTTCTATTTCCTCTTTAATGGAATTTTATTACATAACATTCAAACTAGGAGTACAACCTTTTCTATGAAAATTTAAGACTCAAGGGAATGGGATCGTGACAGGGCCCCAATTTGGCAGGATTGGGCATTGAATCATATACCATTGAACTATTGTCTTAATCTTACTTGCTATAGATGGAAACATCTTACCTCCTACATAAGAAAATTGTGAAGATGCAATATGAACTATGAAGCAATATAAAACTGCTGCCCCTATACATGATTATGTGAAATGGCAGGGGAAATCTATTGTGGTCCTAGTTCCTTACTAGATCTCGATTCTATATTACTACAAAATTAATATGAGTAGACAATTGACTTTGGAAATATGGGTATTATAGTCTTCTGATAGTAAAAAATAAGGAATATTTATTTGCAAAGGTAAATAATTGTCTTCTAGGTTTAGAAGGAAAATTAGTCTTAATTCAATGAAGGCTAGCCTAAAGAATACTAAAACTTTATTTTGAATAAGAACCATAGTTTCGTCTTTAATATCAGGAAGGCCTTTGAGAGATTTTTCAATGGCTCATGTACAAGAAGCACATTCCATACCTCTCACCTCAAATTTATCCTTCCTCACATGCAAAGTGTCTATGTCTACTGGTGAAGCCCAAGAAGCATAGCTTGACACACACATGGATGAGGACGATAAAAGAGGAGTTTCCAGGTCATCTTCGCATGCTACCTTTGATTTCTCCCTCTCCAATATTGTGATATATATACCTTCCTAGATAGTGATGCAATACTTAATGCGTGGCCTCTCAAGCCATGCCTTCCTGTTTGTGTAGTGACTAATATAATGTTTGAGAACAATTCGTAATTTTTTTTTATTATTATTTCATTAGGGAGATTAAGGGTTTCAGAAACATTGAATATGGATGTAAACCACCAGACTTTGTGTTCAATCTCCGCTCCTAACTGAGTTTATTGAATATTTTTTTAGAAATAGCTCTTTTAATGGGGAATTAGGTTACATCATAATGGATCCCCTACAGGTAATATAGTTTGGATTAAAAAATTTCTTTGAGAACTTCTATTTTTGGGTGAGTGTGGAGGATTGAGCCATTTCCAAAGGAGAGGAAGACAAAATGGTGGAGAGAGATTTATTGGCTTCTTTCCCATGAGAATTACATAGTGGAGGTTGTTTCAACAAGGCAAAATTATTCAGATGGAGGGAGCATTGGGGTAATGGACATAGTTATTTAATGCTTACATCATTTGATTGACCTAGAAAATATTGTGAAAAGCTGCATATAGGATTTATGTCTCATGTACTTAAGTATATCGTTTGGGTTGAAGGAAGGTTGTTTTGATGAAATGATAGTTTAGCATGTTTTTTCCATATTTTCATCGGTTGATAGGAGGATTTCTTGATGTAATGATGGCATAAAATTTACTTTGGGGTTTTATAGACAATATATGTAACTTCTTAGTGAATATGGATAGTTATAGTCCTTAATATTTCTCGTCATGGATATGTACATGGAAATAATTTAAAATGGAAAACAGATGATTAGAAAAAATATGGAAGTAAATTAGTTGTGGAGAAACCACAACTTAAAACACAAACGTTTTGAAGAGGTTCCTTGGCATTAATTTTGGCAACACGGTCAACATGCACAATAGTGTACTTGCTAAAAGTGAACATACCAACACTTTCAACAATTTTATTCTCAAAAATGACCAACAATTAACCACAAAGGAAACTTTCCCATAAAATACTACTTTTCTCTTTAAATAATTAATTGGTAACATAATTTATTTCAAAACATAATTTTGTTAATTTTGTGTTGGAGTTATCTAGCTGAATATAATGGCATCATGCAACTATAAAAACTCACCAATCCTTGGAATATGATATATGTTCTTGATAGTCCCTTAGCTAAGCTCTCAAAAATCATTCATCAATCTGAATGAACCACCCTTCCTAATTAACACCATGGGTGATACAAATGGACTCTTGTTAGCGGACAACGTTACCCATCTCAGATAACTTTGACAATTTTTTATAATTTCATTTTTTACATCATATCTTTCATAACGAATATTTATTTATAGTTTTTACGAATCTTTGCCTTTTATTGAAAAAGTAGAATGGAGACATGAAATTTATGATTGAAGCTATAAATTTGGAAATGTCACTGTTAAGATAACAACAACATAGGTTATTGGCGAAATATTTTTTCGAGATGACACAAATTAAGACAACAAAACGAGAGGATAAAAAATTTCATGAATCAAGACCCTTAGCATAACTTTTTCAAACATAATGTGAATGAATTTGTCCTTTACTTTCACAATTGTGAGGAACAAATTGTGCCACTTATCATTGACTTCTTAAAGGATATTGTCACGAACAAGGATTATCATTCCAATATAATCATGGTCAAATAACAATTAGAAAATGGAATTTCATAAGTGGTGAGAAATATTCAAGATTTAGATGACATCATCACATTGTAAGAGTAATACAATTTTATGCCAACAAATGTAAACTCCTTTCTACAAGGTGAAATATATTGGTTTTCCACCAACATTTATTAAACCAAATTTATGAAATGCATTTGAATACATTGTGTCGCTATGGAAAGATAATGATGGAGACCTAGTTGAGGCGATGGAAATTATTGAGTTAGAAAGAATACAATGGTCCAAAATAAAAACAAACTAATACCATTTTTTTATAGTTGGGAGTTTTACATGAGCGAAATAAGGAAAAGAAGCAACAAGTGCCTAAATCAAGAACATCATATAACAAAAGATGAAGGAGATTATTAATGTTCCCATTACTACTAAAGCGTTTCTATTAATTTTTCCTCATAAAATTAGACCGATAGTAATGGAAAAGAAAACTATCATCCATTTCACTATGAATTAAGCTGATATGGGATTACTTTGTTATGAAATTTTTGATTTAAATCATTTACTTATAAAGGTTCTAGAATCTTAATGAAGAAAATCTTAATAAATCCTTTGGAGTGAAGTGTTGTGAATTACCTTCACTTTGAACATATTCTAGAATATTGGCCTAGTTGGAATCTCCCTGAAACATAACATATGATAAAAAGGAAACACCAGTAAAGAAAAAATATTGCATAAAATTTTGACTTCTTTCTTCTATGATGTTGTTTCTTATGTTATTTCCTTACGACGTTTCCTTTGCAACATGTGGTACAATTGATAGTATATGTGCACATGAATTGACTTGTATTACAATTATTTATAATTAAGATGACTTCATGTTTTAATTACTTTTAATTTGTAACATTATATAAAGCTAAAGTGACAACATCTTCCCCATATTTGAGTGTAGAGAAAGCTAAATAGTAATAGCACTAATTTTTTTTTTTTCATAATGTTATATTAAAAAAGGAATAGTTGGCTTAATTAACAAAAAAATACATGTGGCTTTATGTGCACATATCTTAACTTGATTCCATTAGTATGGAGATTTTCCATGTTTGGTGATGCATAGGGCATTTGGAAAGAACCTTGGGATAATTGAAGTGAGTTCAGGAAATGGAAAGGTATCTTACATCTACATTACACACATTAAGCCTCTTTCAGTTTCTTCTAGGTTATGAATTGTTGTGTTCTTTGCAACTAGGAATGTAGTTAAGTAACCTTGTCTGCCCATGTACTTATACTACATATACAATACATATGTAAATTCTCTTATATTTCTTTCAAGCTTATGTCTTTTTGGGTGGAGGATATTTAAATATTAGAAAATTAAAGCATATAGAATATTGATAGATGTCATTCCAATTTATAGAATCTAGATAGATATCATTATGAGAGTAGTGTTTTTGCCTTATAATGAAAAAAAAAAAATATGTCTTCAAAAATTTATGTGAGTAATTGCAGAATTTAAATTTAAGTAGATAAAAAAAAAACACGTTTACACCTATGGGGATTCTATTTATTACAACTAAATTTAAAAAATGGAATTTCAAAATAATGTATGAATTTTAGATCCATATTAACCTTGGATCTATGAAGAGCAAAGAGGATGAAATCTCTTCCTAGATGCTTGATAAATCTAAAGCTAAATGAATCTAGGTTGATAAATAATTGTTAATAATAAAAATGAGCTAGAGAAATAAACAAATACACCATAAATACATAAACAATAAAACATGAGCACAATATTTTAAATATAGGAACTAATTGAATTATCATCAATGGATTCTTCCTGCCTTTAAATAGGATATATTACATAAGTATGTGATGGGAAAAACCATGGTTATTATATCTCAAATCTACCCAAAAGTTCCAATGGTAAATTGATTGTATGACCAAGTGAAGTTTACCCAAATGACCCCAACAATAACGAAGCCATAACTTGTAGCTAATTAATTGTGCCCATAGGTGTTTCTATTTTGGAATAGAGTTTCCATAATTTTAACTTAATTATCAATAACTAATAATTTGTCCATAACATTTAAATTACTTTTTAAATAAATCTCAACCTTTGATATGTAACTATAATTAATAATATCTTAAAATATTCAGTGGAGGTTAAATTACTACCATCTACCTAATAATAACTGACAATTAAATTAAAATTTTGGAATCCCTATTCCAAAATAAACATGCATAACATGATTGGTTGTTACTTAAAATGCACTTTTGAACACATGAATGGATTCAACACCCTAAAAACCCCACTTCGAACTAGAAATCTGCATATTGAGCAACTCAATCTTATGATCCTTACAAATTTCTACAGAAATTTGGGTCTAACTAAACAAGAAAAGAGGTTGGAAAAGAGTCATTTTGTTTATCAATTAGATTAAGAATATATATGTTTGTGTGTGTGTGTGTGTGTGTGTGTGTGTGTGTGTGAGAGAGAGAGAGAGAGAGAGAGAGAGAGAGAGAGAGAGAGAGAGAAATTTGTTATTTTTTATTATTTTCACCAAAATATTAATATCTTGATTTTTTATTTTTTTTTAGAAAACAAGATTTTTTTTTTTGTAATGATAAAATCTTAAATTGCAACCACAAACTCACTGAGAGGAGTTGATAATTTTCACATTTCCATTGACAGTGAAGAATTTGTTTTCCTACATTGACAAAATTTAATGCGAGCGATTGGATCATTTTGAGAGCTACAATTAGAAAAAGTAATAATAAATAAATAATAATGAGAGATAAATTACTTCGGCATTCCCCAGTAAAAATATTACATTCATTGTGACTAAATGATTACATGTGTTTTTCTCTATCAATTGAAATCAGGAACTAACTCTGGAAAAATTGTGGGAGAAATGCGACTGCAGGGGAAACACATAGATCTAGGGTTTCAAGCAGGGCATCATTGTTGGGAACCATGGAGGGGAGAGAGCGAGGTAGTTCGACTCCCTCCTATAGTGATGCAGTCTCGAACCACTTCAAGAAGCCAATGCAAGTAGACACTGGGAGCATCATTATGGAAAAATAGAAAATCATCCAACCACAGGGGCAGGAAGAAAATCAAGAGGGAGTCAAAGGAGAGAAGAGAACAAGAGGAGGTAGTCAGAGACCCGACCACAAGGATCTGACAAGATGCTGCAAACCTAGGTCAACCATTACAGCCCGGGTGGTGTTAAGTGATGCAACACTACAGGTGCACAAGGACCATATGACAACTTATGGAGTAATATGAAAATTTATGGGGATATGGCCAGCGGAAAGGGCTTTGCATGCATGGATAAAGAACCATTGGAAACCCAAATGAGAAATAACTCTTCACCTTGGGTCCAAGGGTTTCTTCACAATAGTATTCACAAATTTAGAGGATAAAGACAGAGTGTTTGAAGGAGGACCATACTTCTATGCTGCTACAGGCCTATTCATGCAACCATGGGTGATGAACTTTGTCCCAAAAAAGGAAGCATTTACATCAATGCTGGTATTGATAAGACTCTACTCCCTACCTTTATGTTATTGGCTACCAGAATCTTTAAAAGCCATAGGAAATAAACTAGGTCATTTTTTAAAAATATTAGAAGTGACACTATGTGGAAAATACACCTCCTTTGCTCGAATATGTGTATAAATGGAACTTTATGGAGCACTTCCAGATGAAATCATTCTAAATTACATGATGAAGAATGGGTGCAGGCGGTGGACTATGAACATGTCCCATTTAGATGTTGTAAATGTCATGAACACGAGCACCTCTTCAGAGATTGCCCTTTAAACAAAATGGAGAGTAGTATTAAAGCCACCATAACAAAAGATGCAAAAGGCTATAGCAAGGTGGGTGACAGAGGGAAAAAGAGCCAGAAGGTAATCAACGAGGAGAAACAACCAGCTCATAATAGATTCAAGATATTAGAGGAGCAAGAGGGGAACAATGGAATGAACCAGGTATTGGAGGATAATCCTGTAGATAAGCAAAAATATGAATGCATGGAGGATAGACTAGAAAATAGCAAGCAAAAGGACGATCTGCCAAGCACTATGGAACTTGACAGGGACCATAAGATGACCCCAAGTGAAGTTGGAATGGAGGACCATGATCTTGAGGAAATTCTTGAAAGCGATAATATCGATCTACAAAAGTTCTTGGAGCAGGGAAAAGACAAAGGGGTTGATTTGCCACCACAAGAGGTGTTTAATAGAGTACAACAACTCTTCCTTTGCAGATCTCAAGAAAATGGTTATGGGGTCAAAAGAAACCATGATAGTCAGGGAAGGAGAGGGGTAAAAACAATGGAGGAAACATTGGGACACAGTCCCAAGAATCCAAGAAGGAAAAGAGGAAGGAAAAGAAAGAATGAGCTATTGGTAGAGTGTGGAAAACTCATGATCAACTCAGGTAAGATGAAATACATTACTAGTTACTCATTTACAAACCTTTCTTAACGAAGCTTACAACATGGAATATTAGGGGTCTAGGAAGTAAAAGGAAACAAAGAATTCTTAGCAACAAAATAAAAGCGAAAAAACTAGATATGGTGTTTATCCAGGAAACAAAATGTTCAATAGATAAAATTAGAGAGATACATAGAAAATAACTGATGAAGTATGAATATCCAGAAGTTAAAATAGATAACATAGCAAGAAGGATTCTCACACTTTGGAACCCCCTGAAATTTGGAATCCTAGATGCTAAAGCATCCAGGAATTTCCTATCAATGATTGTCCAACCTTTGGGTGATAACGAACTACATTTGATCACAAATGTCTATGTTCCTCAAAAACTTGAAGACAAACTCATGTTGCTTCCCTCACTGAACGAGCTTAGAGAAAGATATTTGGTTATCCCATGGATTATGGGAGGGGACTTTAGTATGATCGGATCTCTTTTTGAAAAAAAGGTGGGACCAGAACACTAGGAAGAGACTCCATAGCCTTTTAGAGCTTCTTAAATGACATGAGGTTGGTGGATATGGAGACAAGAAATGGTACCTTCACCTTGAATAATAAGAGGGGCGGGGATTCTCAAGTGGCCTCTAAACTAGATAGACTCATAATCTCTGAGGACCTCATCCTCACAGGCCTTGACTTGTCATCTATAATCCTCCATTTTGGAGGCTCAGATCACTCACCTATCCAACTTGAAGCCTCCTTTATAGGCACTCTAAGAAACAGACCTATCTGGTTTGAAAACATTTGGATAACCCATCCCGACTTCGTGAACAACATTGGAAAATGGTGGATAGAAGATATGCACGTTCAAGGTACTAAGATGTTCCTTTTGCATCAGATATTGAAAAATATCAAACTCTGGATTAAAGATTGGAACAAAAATGAGTATGGATCATAGGTCTCATAACAGGATCTCAAAACTCAGAGACACTCAAGGAAAATAGCTCAACACCCATAAAGAAATAGAATCAGCTTTGCTATAACATTTCCAAAGAATAGCAGAGGATCCTTACATAGACAGATAACAATTAATCAATGAATTCACAAATCACATTCCTAAGATTGTGAGAAGAGAAGAAAATTACAATCTTAACATGCCAGTGACTGAAGAGGAGGTAAGTGAAGTCATGAAAGAGAGGAAAAATGGGAAAGCTCTAGGCTCGGATGGGTTCAATCTAGACTTCTTCAAAGCATGTTGGGAAATAGTCAACAAGACATCCTTGATGTGGTGGGGGAGTTGAGGAAAAAAAAAACTATTTTGAGGGTGCTTAGTGCCTCTTTAATAATGTTGATTCCAATGCAGGAAAAAGCTATGACACCAGATAGATTTAGACCCACACGATTATGCAACGTGGTGTACAAAATTATTTCCAAAATGATTGCAAATAGGCTTAAGCCTCTTCTTCCAACTCTTTTGTCTGAGGGACAAACTCAATATGTTGAAGGAAGGCAAATTTTGAATAACATCATTCAAGCGCATGAGGTGGTAAGCTCTCTCAAGAGCAATAAGTAGGCAGGTATGATCATACAACTTGGTCTAGTGAAGGCTTATGATAAGCTAAGTTGGGCATACATCAAGGAAGTACTATGAGCGTATGGCTTTGACCATAATTGGATAAGATGGGTAATGGCCCTTGTCACCACCTTTATTTTTTCCATCCTGCTTAATGGCTCACCATCCAAAACCTCTAGGCCTTCAAGAGGCCTCAGGCAAGGAGATTTGCTCTCCCCTTTCCTCTTTATTCTCATGATGGAAGGGTTTAGGTAATGGGATCCAATCTTCCAAAGTAGAAGGACAAATCTAGGGTCTTAAACTCACCTAGAGTGGGGATGCCTTGACTCATCAACAATTTGTAGATGATACCGTGATGCAGGGTACATCCATGGTCAAGGAGGCTAAATATTTCAAGCAAATCCTAAAATACTTTTCTATGGATGTGGGTATAGAGGTAAGCCTTACCAAATCAAAGATTTTCTTTTTTAATACTAACATTTCTATTCAGAGAAACCTCACTAGAATTCTTGGTTTTCAAAGAGAACAACTACCCTCCAAATATTTGGGAATTCCTCTAACAGACAAACCTCTAAGCAAGGCAGTTTGGGAGCCAGTTACCAATAAACTCCTGGACAAAATCCAAAAATGGAAAATCAAGTCCTTGAATTTACTAGGATAGCTAGTGTTAACAAAACCAGTCCTACAAACTATTTCGATATTCATGCTTTCTACCCTTCCTACTCCTAAAGGTGTTGTGCAACAAATTAGAAATATATAAAGATACTTTCTTTGGGGCAAAGGGGAAGAGAAAAAGAAATCGACTTTGGTAGCTTGGGATAACAATTGTAAACCTAAGACACATGGAGGCTTGGGACTTGATGACCCTTAAACTCTAAGTAAATTTATGGGGGCAAAACTATGTTGGATATAGCTTAAGGAATCGGTAACCCCTTAGGCCAAGGTCTGGAAACAAAAGTATGAAAACGCTTGCCAAGAAAGGGATCACATTTGAATGTCTAGGCTTCTCAAAGGCTCCCACATTTGGAACAAAGCTTGGGAGAATAGAGAAATTGTTCAGAAACATAGTTTGTGGGAGATTAGAGAAGGATACCTAGCTTGGTTTTGGGAGGACAATTGGCAACACGACCCTAACCTATTAAGGGAAGAACGAGCCAACCTCAAGAATGACGTTGATAACAAAGGCTTACTCAGGGAAAATGATTTTTGGGATCAGGATAGGAGCAAAGGAAAATGGAGAATATGGAAGAACCTGGTATATAGTGAAGATACCCCTTTGAAAACCCAGGAAGAATCTCTTGTAGTTATCTTAGAAAAAATAAAGATTTTGATTTCAACATCATCAGATCAACTGAGATGGGGAAAAAATAATGAAGGCAACTTCAACTCAAAGAAGCCAAGAGAATAGCCCTAGGGCTTGACTTTCCAAACCTAGATAAGGTATGGAAGGACCTTTGGCAGAACCAAAACTAGATGAAAATCAGACTGTTCATGTGGTTGGTGCACCAGAAAAAAAGATGACTTGGGAAAACATTCAGAAAAGAGGTGTTGCTGGTCCATCTAGATGTTAGTTAGGTGAAATACAAGAAAAAAAAATGGAACAAATTCTCAACCTCTGCCCATTCACCTCCACTTTGTGGAATTGGGTGGCTTCAATCTTCAGAGAAATGGATAAATATAATTTTATGCAAGAGCTTATAGTTGATGGGTCATCATGACAGAAGGCTATTTGGTCTCTGAGAGGACTGAAAAGGAAATTGCCAAGTGAACACTGTAGTTGTTTTTTTGTGTTATTTTAATTTAGTAAAGAACAATATTTAGGGAGGTAGAGGATTAATTAGTCAAGCTGTTGCAAGTAATTATTTTTATCTTCATGTTTTTAGGGCCTAAATCTACCTCAATCTGAGAAAGGTAGGATCTAGGGTAACATCAAACCACACTTAACCTGGTAGCTAGCCCTACAAGGTCGGGATAGGGATCTCTCCTGTCAATCTTAGAAAAGTATGATCAATAAGGGCTTGAGATGACTGATATGACGACTAATCTTAGGCTAGGTATGTGTGGAAAAGAGTTTGATTGAATTTAATGATGTTTTTGTTGGCTCAGAGGGAAAGGCAAATTTGGGTCTGGGGAATGAGGCTTAGTTTTGTAGAGATCTCTATGGGGCAAGGTAGGCAACTAATTTGGTACTTCAAATTAAATGATATGGAGATATTTAGAAAGGTGAGGAGTTAAATAGGGAAAGAAAACCTCAGGGATCCTCTTCAAACAACTGAAAAACATCAAGAAATAAGCATACCCTAGGTAGAGCACTATAATTTCAATGGATTCTACCTATACTCTTGTTTGTTTTAGTTAAGAAGAAACAAGATAGATAATTAAATACATAAAATTTAAAATTTAAAATTTAAACAATATAGATAATGAATTCACAATTACATAATAAAGCACTATACTAAAACAAAATGCCACATAAATCCCAAAGAGTGCTGCAAACCCTGGTCTCTATTCCTTGGCCAAAACTGCTGAAATGTGAATACAACGAAGCTCCAAGGTTTCTCAAAAGTCCAAGCATGCTAATGACTAAAAAATCACAAGATATAGAAAAACCATAACTCATACTAGCCTCTAGGGGTCAAGCTCATAATCCAAGGAGTTGTTCAAACTAATTCTAAACTGAGAACTAAAAATTAGGCAGTGGAACAGCTTGCCTCTACAAACTAGGGAACTGATTCATTTAGTTGCAAACTACTTTTTGATAGATGAATCTACCTCCATGAGTGGACTTTTAACATAATTACATCAAGATCTATCAATTTACATTAAATTACATTATAAGTTTGACATTAATAAGGAGGAAAGTCAAACTATCAAGAAACTAGGTGAACAACAGAGTATACTTGGTCAAACTGAGCAAAATTTCCCCAATGCGCCACGCTGGTTTCTCTATGCATAGCGCCTATTTGTAGCCACTTTTGGAGGCCTTCCCGGTGTCCAAATATACTACAAGTGTGCTTGTTGGAAATGTATACCCGTCTACCTTCTAGAAGAAGGGGAATGTTTGAATTTGGCCTCCATTTTCCCCTCCAATATTGAGCTCTCCCAACACTGCTTTTTGTGTGTCAAAATAGGGGTAGTAAGGTCATTTTTTGGGTGTTTTTGACCTTTTTGAGGGCTCAAAACCTATCAAAATTTCTTGGCAATTTGTAGGAAAGCATATTTCTTGATGCTAAATCGAAAAATGTTGAATTTTTATCATTTGGAGGCCTCCATAAAAAAGCGAGTGCCAGGTGGTGCGGTGCATAGGGCAGAAAATTTTGTGTTTTAGCCCAAAAATTTCAAAAATGCAAAAATTGTCTCAAATTTTTTGAAATTTGGGCTGAGTCTTCTCCATCAAGTGTTGTGTTGACCCAAGGAGGACTCAGCCAATATCTAAAGTCTATCTTGCTCCTTTCACCTCGTCAATGCCTTCTTCAACTTGGCCTTCAAGTTCTTGATGCTTGCCTTGCACACTTTGTTTCTCGCCATGTAATGATAGGCCATATGCCTCAACATTGTTTTCTCCCTGTTGGCCTTCTCTAACAACCTTTCTAAGTGGATATTAACCCTCTCTAGCCATGATTCTTGATCAGAATTGTTTTCTTGATCAGGTAATGTGAGCTTCACCTTCCTCCTTTTCGCAGCTTGGTGGTTTTCTCGTACGTTTTGCAAGTCCATAATTGTTTGCTAATCATCAAGCTGCTTGTTTCTTTTCTCTAGGTACTTTATTATCCAATTAGCTCTTTCTAAGTTGAGGGACAAAGCATTGATGTCCGCCTGTTGCTCCTAGATGACCTCTTTGAGTTTTGAGCTTTATGGGCCCAAATCAATGTCATTATCCTCAATGAGAATAAAATCAGTCTCCTGCTCACCTAAAGGCCCCTCGTCCTGGAATGGCCTCTTGTCCTTATCCTCAACTTGTTGTGCTGATGAAGGAAGCGAGACCCCTTCCACACCGGGTGGAGATAATAGTCACTTTTCTACTGCAAACAACTATCTAGTGCCCTTTTGACAGGTGACAAACACCGGCACACTAGCGGTCTGTGTCACATGACCCTCTTGCTGATGTGAAGTTCCACCTGTCTCATGAAAAGCCTCTAAAGGTCCCTAAGGAGCTGTGAATAACTCATGAGAAATTAAATCCTCCAATGAGATGCCCTCCAGACCAGGCTAATGTATGGCCGCAATTTTAATGAGACCAAGATGATAGATACTATTAATTGCTGCTGAGGAGTCTTTTGTTGTACTATGGTGGTCATATTATCAATATTTCAACACATGAAGTAGGGGAGATTCATCATTCTCACCATGGTAAAGTGCATCAGTAGTCGGGTATGATAGGCATATAGGCGAGAAAACCAGCCCTCAAAGCTGAAATATTTCATTATAAGTTTCATCAAAGGAGCATATGAATCTTTCAGGTACTGAAAAGGAAAACCTTTGCTGAGTTGTCTCAAATAACTGGGCTTGATGTATGGTTCATAATTTTTCTTGTCAATTTGCTGCCTTTTTATTCCATTGCTCTCCAGTATTAGGAATACTGGTTGCTAGAGAAATAGACTCCAGTGTTAGAGTGAATGTCACACCAGCTAGAGTGGCTTGGCCATTATGTAGATGAAGCACAAACAACTGGGCTAACTCATGATGATACTTGATTCTAGCAACCATCTCACAGAACTCATAACAGGATTGGTGTTGGAAGCATGTGATAGCAAGAAGGCAGACCTACAACTCAGCAAGTGTAGTAGGCTCCTCTCTTATATGTTTGCCACCCTTATGAGGTCTCCTTGGTGCATGTATTTCTGTAGGAGAGTCACTGTGTGTCTCTTCATCTTGGTCATATGAAGGATCAGACTCCATGTTTGCTAGTGGGTGAGATTTCTTGATGAGTAGTAGGAGATTTATGGTGTTTCTAATTTTCTGCCACCAAGGGTAAAAATATATGAGGGACTATGGGGGGAAAGAGTATGAGGGGTTTTTGGAATGTTAGGATAGGTTTCTGTTTAGGAAATAGGGGATTAGGGAATAATATGTAAGCTTAGGGACAAAAATTAGGGTTTGGGGATTTTGTATTTAGGAGTTGGGAAAATGGGAATTGGGGATAGGGGTGACTGATTTGTTTTTTAGGAATATGAGAGTTAGGGAATGAGTAGATGAACCGGGAAACTAAATGGAGGAGTCAAAGAAAAAAGGAATGATGTAGTGGACATAGCAGCAAAATGAGAAATACAAACCCTAGGCAATGGATTTTGAGAAATTGTAAGGAATTAGGGTTTGAGTTTTTCACACAACCACCATAAATTTTCAAGAAAAAATATTTCACTAGCAAGGAAGAGGGCTTGACTTACTTACGCACTGGAAAATTTGAGCGATTTTGGCAATTTGAGGAAGTTTTTGACGAAATCGGGCTTGGCAGCTCTATGCGACGCGCCTCAAACCCAACCCGCTGTGCCTCCTGTGTGTGTCGTGCCAGTACAAATTTAACACTGAAGAAGGCAACCCAGTGTGCCGTGTCAGTTGTATGTGTTGTGCCATTCACCTAATGCGATATGCCCGCAAACTTGCACAGTTTTACTTCAGTTTTTCTCCCTTTGCTCAACTCGGAATTCACTTTGCTTAATCTTTCTATTTTGAATGAAAATGAGCTTTTTGAATTTAGGAAAATGATTTATATACAAGAGATTTTATTTTTTCCTTCATAAAACCCACTTTTATGATGTTTGCAATGTGACTTACTTTTTCAACTCTGGTTTTTGAACAATTTACTTTACTTATGCTTTTTATGAACTAAATAACTTGATTTTTGTTTGTCTTGCAGGGGATGGAGTAGCTAAAGCTTGGCAAGGTGACCATGGTTGCCACTGAATTTTTTCACATATAAAAGAACTGAAACTACATGAATTTATACAATAAAAACCAAAAATACTATGTTTTTCCTCAAAATAGAGTTTTGAGGAAAAATTCATTTCTGAGAAAAATGTATTGGTATTGGAACTTTATTCAACCTCCTCATGCGCCTGCTGACCATTATTGGACATTTTAGTGAACTTTTTGATGAAACCCTAGACCTACTGAAACTAAAACCCTAGATGAGACTTTTGCAAATTTAAAGACAAAAAGTGACTACAGAAGATATTGATGAACGAAATTGGGCCAGTAGGTTAAGGACATGAGGGAAAATGTACAATAAGCCACTACCATCAGATGATCCATGCTCCTAATGGAATGCAGCTGACTGAGCGACAGAACTAAGATGCAATGCAACAAGAGAATTTTATCTCTGACGGAGGGATGAAGATACCGACACTAACATTGGCTCCATTGGGGATGATAGCTCCTTGGAGGTGCTGAGAACTACAGATCTCTGGGAAAGCAGGTAGTGCCTTTGTCCATTGGGATATGGAGTCAATAACTTCGACAAATCAATACCATACTCTTGACTCAATTTCAGGAATAAAATGTGACTCAAAACTGACTCAATTTCAAGACTGAAATTGATTGGAAGACTTGACTCTAACAAACCAAACCAAAACTGAAATCAAACCTCAGTTTTATAGCCTTCACCTTGGGCCCCAAACTAAAAGAATGAAAATAGTACACACTTGCAATGGAATTTTAACAAACTGGTATGTACAATGATACATATGACGGCAAAAAGCACTTCACAAATAATACCGTTTAAGTAGCTGATCGTTGATTGGCCCACCAGGATAGTCTTCTCCATTCATCTCTTGCAAAAGGAAAGCATTTTGGCACCGATATGCAACAATCCTGTAAGGTCCTTTCCAAATATTTTCAAACTTGCCATGTTTACCTTTCTCTTCATTCCTTGCATCCCATTTTAGCCCTATGTCTTCTATTTGAAACTTGTCTTCCTTTGCCTTTCGATCATATATCTTCTTGATTCTCTCTTGTAGCTTGAAAGTGTTCTGAAACACCTCCTTTCTAGTTTGCTACAACTAAATCATTTGATTGATTCTCCACTACAAATGATCATCTTCGTTGCCTGCTTCTTGTAAGAGTTTAACCACAGGGACTGCAAGAGAGGTGGGGAAGACTGTGTCCACACCATACATGAGCTTAAAGGGAGACATGCCTATAGATTTCTTTTGACTTACTCTGTCTGCCCAAAGTGCATTGACCATCTTTTTATGCTAACTTTTCTTGTTAGTTTCCAACAACTTTTTGATAATGTTGACCAAATATTTATTTGGGGATTCTGCCAATCCATTGCCTTGTGGGTAATAGGTATTTGAGTGCCCAAAAGTGATTTGATATCTATGAAAAAAGTCAACCATTCTTTTAGATTTAAAGGTTGCTACATTGTCAATGATCAGCTTATTTGGACAGCCAAAATGAGACAAAATGTTGTTTTCAAGAAATGAAATAATTACCGAATCAGTGGCGTGCCTCATGGAAATCGCCTCAATCCATTTCGTGAAATAATCCGTCATTGTGAGGATCGATTTGTACTGCGCTGAAGAAGAAGGATGGATATCGCCAATGATATCCAAACCCCACTGCTGAAGTGGAGCACTCACTTTAATGGGATTGAGTGGTAAAGGCTACAACTTCTTCCTACCTTGAAAAATCTAACATTCATGGTAGCTTTCTACTGTTTTGTACACATCAGCAAAAATATTTGGCCAGTAATATCCCACTCTCCGGATTTTATTGGTTGTTTTCTTCCAGAAAACGTGGCCTCCACAATCTCACTTGTGAAAGTCTTCCATAACCTGTTTTGCCTCTTCTTCAACCAAACAATTGAGAAAGACACCACCGGGATCTTTCTAATAGAGTGCATTATTCATGATACAAAACTTGGCAACCTTTAATTTCAGTGTCCTACTTTTATTCTTAGCCATTCCAGGTGGTGATGGCAGATTGTGGAGTACATAAACAATGTCTGAATACCAAGGAGAAAGAAAGAAAATTTCTGATACCTGAGCGGGTGAACTCTCTTCATCTTCCTCAAACATAACGATAATGAGATTAATGTCCAAGGCGTGAAAATTTGACTCAGCCTTTAGTTTATCTAGCCCCTGTCATTTGATGAGCTTTGTTGGTTTGATCTCCACGCCATATTCCAACAAGACAACAATCCATTTGCCTCTTCTCCCCTTTGGATCTGTTTGCACGAGGACATCTTTAACAACAACATTAGGGACAGAAGTAAGGATGTGAGAATGAAAAATACAAAGCCGAAATTCTCTTAATTCCTTTACCAAAGCAAGGGCCTATTTTTCAATAATATTTTACTTTAATGTTGCATCCCTTATGGTTCTGCTGAAAAATGTAATTGGTTTCTCGAGTTGGTCCCTTTTCTGCATCAAGGCCGCTGCCATAGTATGACCTGAGGCAAACGAAAACAAAATAAAATCTTGTGTATAGTCCAACCTAATCAAAACTGGAGCTGAAGAAAAGCCAATTTCACCAAATTGAATGACTTAATTGCTTCCTCAATCCATCTCACTACACTACCTTTTTTAAGCATGTTTGTGATTTCCCTTAAATGTTTTACAAGATTGGGCACAAAGCGATGTAAGAAATTCATCTTATTATTGAATGATTGGATTTCTTTCTTACTTCATGGAAAATAAATCTTTTGAATGGCTTCTATCCGAGCTGGATCAATGTGGATTCCCTCCTTTGATATAATATGACCGAGAAGCTCGCCTTCATCCATGGCAAACATAATTTTCTTTGGATTGGGAGATATACCATACTTCCTACACCACTGAAATACAATTTTCAAATGATAAAGGTGCTCTTCATCTGAGTTATAGAAAACTACCAAATCATCAAGATAAACAACTAAAAAGACATCTTTTTTATTAGTGAATGCGATATCCATTGCCTGTTGAAAGGTTGCACCAACATTTTTCAATCCGAAAGGCATCTTTGCACAATGAAAAGTTCCCCACGGAGTGGTGAATGCTGTTTTGTCTCTATCATCCTCATGGAGCAGAATTTGGTTATAACCTGAATACCCATCGAGTAGTGACATGCGGGATGCTCGAACTACTCGTTGAAGTATGTGATCCATCTTAGGCAATGGATAGTTGTCCTTCGAGGATACTTTATTCAGATTTATAAAATCAATACATAATCGAATCTCACCTGTTTTCTTGTACACGGGCAGCAAGTTTGAAATCCAATCTGAAAATCTTATGGGGACAATGGTACCGGCTTTGTATAACCGATTCACTTCCTTCTCAATTGAGGGTAGCAGCTTTGGATTTACTCTTCTTAGCTTCTAACGAAAAGGCTTTTGATTTGGCTTGATCGGGATGATATGCTGAATTATGCTTGTGTCATATGCCTTCAAATCTGAATAATCCCAAGCAAATACATCAGTAAAAGAAGACAACAAACTAATATACTTTTATTTTACCTGTGGAGGAAATGCCTTTGATAATTTCACCATCTTAGGATTTTCAGCTGATCCAATGTTCACATCCTCAACTCCTTTCTCGGTTGGCAGCAAGCTTGGCTTTCGGGCCACATCATCCTGATCAAACAAATCTTCTAAAGGTATTAAACCTGTAGGAATGGCATTGTCCTTTAGCTGCAATGCTTCCATCTAATTAACTTCTATGTCCAGCTCGCCATCATCATACACCACATCAATAGAAGTGTCTTTGAATTTACCTTCATTTTCCATAAATTCATCGATCTCTTCATCATCCTTAAACACTTGCCAATACCTTTGATTTTCGAGGATAGTGGAATGATGTTTCACATGAATCCCAAACTTGTTGTTTGAATTCATCGGAATTTTCAAATTACTTGCTGCTGTTGCAAGTGAATCTGCAATGACATTCTGAACACGAGGAATACATGTCAAAGTGTTATATGAAAATACTTTCAAGATATGTAATATCACATTGCAGTAGGCCCGCATTCGAGCATGCTTAGCTTGGTATTCTCTTTTCACCTAGTTGATAACTAAGTCGGAGTCACTATACACAGAAATCCTTTTAGCATTTAACTTTCTAAGAATTTTCAAACCAGTAATTAAAGCCTCATATTTAGCCTCATTATTTGAACAGTCAAAAGCTATTTTATAGGAGCAGACCCTTACATTGCTTGGCACTTTGTTTGGGGTGAAAATAGGGCTATGTATCCAAATGCCAATTCCAACACCTTCCCTTCCTACCACGCCATCAAAATACATGCTCCACAGGCCTGTTTTGTCCTGTTCCAAATGTTGAAATTCTATTTGCTCTGTTACTCTTCCTTGCTGTCCAACAATATGTTGCTACTGTCGGAGGGCTGATTGCTCAGTGGTACTATCAAGTCTTTCTCTTTCTTGCTTTAAGACCTCTCTAAAATTTTTAGTGATCTCAGGAATGTCTTCTACTTCAACATCTTGGCTATTCACATCATTAAAGCTATCTGAATACAAAATAAATTATTCTAAATCAGTATGTATATAGTTGATCAGATGATTTACCAGTTTCTCCTTGCTAGTGATCATGTACTTCATCTTTTGTTCCGAGTATAATTTCCTCATTTGATCGATGTGGGAATGGTAGCATAGGAGAAATTAAGCTGCATTTTCCCTTTAATCTTTGCTCCCCAAGATCTGGAAAGAAGCGTGCCAAATCTAGGAGGTATATCTGCCACAACCACATGCATGAAAACATTTTTAGTGGGAATCTAATTCAAACTAACCACCAAATCTTTGATAAGACCAATGCACCTTACTCTACCAGAATCAAAAGAGTAAAGTTCATGATACTTTCTAGTGATATCCAATCCCAATTTCTCCATGATGGCCTTGGGCATGAGATTATGAGAGGCTCCAAAATCAAACATATCATTGTGTAACACATTGTCATGCACCCTGAGATTGGTATAAAAAGGAGCTACATCATTATCTTGAGACTGACCTTCCAATGCTGGACCAAAAATCAACTCAAGTCTATCATCCTCTACATTCACCATATTAGATGATGGACTTAAATTCAAAATCTTACACACCTGACCTTTGTAGCTATTGTTCTTCATTAACTTAGTCAAAGGAATAGATACTTTTAACATAGCAATATCATTTTCTAAGTTAGAAACTAAAAGTTTCTCTACCTCTTTCATTGAAACATCCTTCTTTTCAGTTTTCTCCTTTGATACACTTGGCTAATTGGATCTTTCATTTGTTGATGGCATTTTGCTGGTGGTAGGATTAGCTATCTCTTTTCCCTTTTTCTACGCAATGGGATGATCATTCTCTAGCATTGTTGTCTCCTTCCTTCTTTGAATTGGATTTGTGGGCACGTCTCTACTTCTGAGTGAATATTGTCACTGCTGGGCTAATAGAGCATTCATGTATCCTCTTTGATATTCATCAAACTCTTCCTCAAGAACTATTTCATTTGCCAAAATGAAATTTTCGTCGCTTTGTACAGCTAAATTCTCAGAATACTCCTCATCTTCAGTGATAAAAATTGGCATATCATCGCGCGTAAAGAAATGATTCTATTCTCCAATTACTTTTTCCTCATCATTTGATTTTGGACCATGTACAAAATTATACTATAAGGGTGTCTTCACCTGCTGCTACACTATTTGGTCTTGTGTTCGCTGCTCTCTTTGCTTGATTCTAAATTGTGGTTGTTGCTGACTCCGAAAGTTAGGATTTTTGACTTGTGGTTCAGGATTTTAAATTTTCAATTTGTCAAACATCTTCCCCATCTTCTGAAGCACTTGATATGAAGTGGGAACCTCTTCCTTTATGGTTACCTTCTTTTCAGTATTTGTTCTAGCTCTCTTGGCAAGCAGATTTGCTTCAATGCTGACTGCAATTTTCTACATATCTCCCAACGTCATCGGATCTCTTTCTCTTAATTGATAGGCCATATCAGGATCAAAACCATCCAGAAACATAATCAAGGCCATCCCCATAGGTGGCTTTATATGATCAAGAATTGCATTATAAACATAATTGAATCTAATACAATAATATTGAATAAACTCACCAACATTCCGCTTGATGTTCTCATATTTGGAAAGGATCTGAAGAGGATTTTTCTTCACTTCCCAGTGATCCAAGAATTTTATTTGCAGATTACCCAATGTAGTGATACTTGAAGCTAGCAAAGCTCTGAACCATTTCCTCACTTCACCACCAAAGGTTTGTGCAAACAGTGTCATTGTCACATTTTCTGCATCAATCTCATGAAGGTCGAAGAAATCTATCATCCTATCCACATGTTTCTGAGTCGTAATACCATGAGGAGTGCCATCAAACAATGGAACGTTTCTTTGATAATCAGAGGGAATATCATCTAAATTTTGAGGCAGCACAAGGGGTGCAATCCGAGTAGCCATTGCTCTTGGTGGATTTGCAATTGGTCTTGGGGATGTTGGGGGAATGGGTGCAGTTGATGTATGGGGTTTATGAGATGGGGATGGTGGTGAAGAAATTTTGGATGTTTGAGGGATAGAAGGAGTGGACGAAGGTGGCATGACTATAGATTTTTTATCAGAGATAGAAGGCTACATGAGAATGGTGGGAATGAAAGGTGGTTTGGTAGGGATTCTGGAGCTAGATGCAATCGTAGAGGACCCAAGGGCTGCAGATGTAGACTCTAAGAAATCAACAATGTTTGAAGCCAAAATTGAAGTTTGGAGTTGTTTCAAGATATAATCATCAATTGATTTATTGGCCCTTTCAGTTTCAAGATCTTTGACAAACTCTGAATTTAGGACGGTAGAACCAATAACACTTTCGGATATAGTCTCAAACAGTGACAGATCAAATTGTTCGTCAAACATAAGATCTTCAAGATACTAAAAAACCACAGGACATGAATGAGATTTGAACAAGGGAATCACAAAAATTTCTTGGCGAAGGATTCTCGGAATGAGATTGGGATTTTCGTACATAAGAGGACGATCAAGATCTAGATTTTCTCTGGTATATATTCTGGAAGCTAGTGTGTTATTATTTCCAGGAAATCAAATGGACATTAGCAACTTGTTCAGCCTATCAAATTCTAAACTTATCATCCAAAACCTTAGAATTATTAGATGTATTGGGGCAATTTGCAGGTTAGATATTCCATTTATAAGACTAGACCTGAGATTGACTCAAGTAGCTTTTACCTACTTGTGCTAATGCAAAGCAAAAGCATTTCGAAGGCTACCTAGCTAATCTTTAGACTCCGTCTATAGTTTATAAAATGGAGAACACTAACAAACAAACAATTTCATCCCCAGTATGGTCACCACTATGTTAGGGCCTAAATATACCTTAGGCTAAGAAAGGTAGGATCTACGGTAACATCAAACCACGCTTAACCTAGTAGCTAGCCCTACCAGTTCAGGAGAGGGCTCTCTTCTGTCAATATCAACACAATATGATAAATAAGGGCTTGAGATGAATGATATGATGACTGGTCTTAGGCTAGGTATGTGTGCAAAAGAGTTTTAATGAATTTAATGATGTTTTTGTTGGCTCAAATGGAAAGGCAGATTTGGGTCTGGGGAATGAGGCTCATTTTGCGGAGATCTCTATGGGGCAAGGTAGGCAGCTAATTTGGTACTTCAAATTAAATGAGATGGAGAGATTTAGATAGGTGAGGAGTTGAAGAGGGCAAGAAAACCTCAGGGATCCTCTTCAAACAGCTGAAAACATCAAGAACTAAGCAAACCCTAGGTAGAGCACTAGAATTTCAATCGATTCTACCTATACCCTTGTTTGTTTTAGTTAAGAATAAATAAGATAGATAATGACATACATAAAGGATAAGTGAAACTCACAATTACAGAAGAAAGAATTATACCAAAACAAAATTCCACATGAATCCCAAAGAGTGCTGCAAACCCTGGTCTCTATTCCTTGGCCAAAATTGCTAAAATGTGAATACAATGAAGCTCCAAGCTTTCTCAAAATTCCAACCATGCTAATGATTGAAAAATCACAAGATATAGACCATCCATAGCTCATCCTCACCTATAGGGGTCGAGCTCATAAGTTTAGGAGCTATTCCAACTAATTACAATCTAAGAACTAAAAATTAGGTAGTGGAACAGCTTGCCTCTAGAAACTAGGGAACTCATTCATTCAGTTGCAAACTACTTTTTGATAGATGAATCTACCTCCATGAGTGTACTTTTAACATAATTAAATCAATATCTATCAATTTACATTAAATTACATCACAAGTTTGACATTAAGAAGGAGGAAAGTCAAACTGTCAAGAAACTAGGCGAAAAACAGAGTATACTTGGTCAAACTGAGCAAAATTTTCCCAATGCACCACGCTGGTTTCTTTATGCATAGTGCTTGTTTGCAGCCACTTTTGGAGGCCTTCCCGATGTCCAAATCTGCTCCAAAAGTTCTTGGTGGAATGGATTTCCTATGTTCTTTATAAAACAAGTGGAATTTTTTAATTTGGCCTCCATTTGCCCCTCCAAAGATGAGTTCTCCCAACACTGCTTCCTCTATGCCATAATAGGGGCAGTAAGGTCATTTTTTGGGTGTTTTTGACCTTTTTGAGGCCTCAAAACCTGTCAAAATTTCTTGGGCATTGGTAGGAAATCACATTTCCTCATGAAAAATCCAAAAATTCTAAGTTTTTATCATTTGTAGACCTCCATAAAAAGCGAGCGCCAGGTGGCACAACGCATAGGGCAGAAAATTCTGTGTTTTAGCCCAAAAATTTCAAAAATGCAAAAAGTGTCCCAAATTTTTTGAAATTTGGGTTGCGTCTGCTCCATCAAGTTCTATGGTTAGCCAAGGAAGCCTCAAACAATATTTGAAGTCTATCTTTCTCCTTTTTCCTCCTCGATGCCCTCTTCAACTTGGCCTTCAAGTTCTTGATTCTTGCCTTGCACAGTTTGTTTCTCGCTATGTAACGATAGGCCATATGCCTCAACATTTCTTTCTCCCCTGGTGGCCTTCTCTAACAACCTTTCGAAGTGGATATTAACCCTCTCAAGCCATGATTCTCGATCAACGTTGATTTCTTGCTCAAGTGATGTGAGCTTCACCTTCCTCCTTTTGGCAGCTTGGCGGTTTTCTCGTATGTTTTGCAATTCCATAATCGTTTGCTGATCCTCAAGCTACATGTTCTTTGCTCCAGGTACTTTATTATCCACTTAGATCTTTCTAAATTGAGGGTCAAAGCATTGATGTCCTCCTGTTTCTCCTGGATGACCTCTTTGAGCTTTGAGCTTGGTTGGCCCAAATCAATGTCATCATCCTCAATGAGAATAAAATTTGTCTCCTGCTCACCTGAAGACCCTGCATCTTCTAATGGCCTCTTGCCCTCGCCCTGAACCTACTGTGCTTATGAAGGAAGTGAGACCCCTTCCACCCTGGGTGAAGATAATACTCGCTTTATTGCTGCAAACAACCGTCTAGTGCCCTTTTGATAGGTGACAAACATCAGCACATTAGCGGTCTGTGTCTCATGACACTCTTGCTGATGTGAAGGTCCACTGTCTCATGAAAAGCCTATGGAGGTCCCTGAGAAGATGTGAAGAACTCATGAGAATGAAATCCTCCCATGAGATGCCCTACGGACTAGGTTGATGTATGACCACAATTTTAATGAGAGAAAAATTATATATACTATTAAACTACTGCTGAGGAGTCTTTTGTTGTACTAGGGTGGTCATCTTCTCAATATTTCAGCACATGAAGTAGGGGAGATTCATCATTATCACCCTGGTAAAGTGCATCAATAATCTGATATGATAGGCATATAGGCGAGAAAACTGGCCCTCACAGCTAAAATATTTCATTATAAGTTTCATCAAAGGAGCATATGAATCTTTCAGGAATCGAAAGGGAAAAACTCTGCTGAGTTGTCTCAAATAACCGGGCTTGATGTATGGTTCATATTGTTCCTTGTCAATTTGTTGCCTTTTATTCCATTGCTCTCCAATATTAGGAATACCAGTTGCTAGAGAAATAGACTTCGGTGTTAAACTGAATGTTACACCAGCTGGAGTGGCTTGGCCATTATGTAGATGAAGCACAAACAACCGGGCTAACTCATGATGATACTTGATTCTAGCAACCATCTCATAGAACTCATAACAAGATTGGTGTTGGAAGCATGTGATAGTAAGAGGGTAGGCTTGTAGCTCACTAAGTGTAGGAGGCTCCTCTCTTATATGTTTTCCACCCTTATGAGGTCTCCTTGGTGCATGTATTTCTATAGGAGAGTCACTATGTGTCTCTTCATTTCGATCATATGAATGATCTGACTCCATGTTTGCTAGTGGGTGATTTTTCTTGATGAGTAGTAGGAGATTTATGGTGTTTTTAATTTTCTGCCAGCAAGGGTAAAAATATATGAGGAACTATGGAGGGAAAGAGTATGAGGGGTTTAGGGAATGTTGGGACAGGGTTTTGTTTGGGAAATAGGGGATTAGGGAATAATACGTAACCTTAGGGAAAATAATTAGGGTTTGGCGATTTTGTAGATAGGAGTTGGGAAAATGGGAATTGGGGATAGTGGTGATTGATTTTTTTTGAGCAATATGAGAGTTAGGGAATAAGTAGATGAACTCAGAAATTAAATGGAGGAGTCAAAGAGCAAGGGAATGATGTGGTGGACTTAGTAATAAAATGACAAATACAAACCCTGGGTAATGGCTTTTGAGAAATTGCAAGTAATTCGTGTTTGAGTTTTTTCACACAACCACCATAAATTTTGAAAAAAAACTCTTTCACTAGCAAGGAAGAGGGCTTGACTTACTTGCACACTAGAAAATTTGAGCGATTTTGGCAATTTCAGGGAGTTTTTGAGGAAATTGGGCTTCGCAGCTCTATGCGCCACACCTCCTATGTGTGCCATGCCAGTACAAATTTAACACTAAAGAAGGTGACCTAGTGGGCCACGCCACTTGTATGCGTCACGCCTTTCACCCAATGCACTGCTCCGACAAACTTGCATAGTTTTACTTTAGTTTTGCTCCCTTTGCTCAACATGGCCTTCACGTTTCTCAATCTTTCTATTTTGAATGAAAAAGAGCTTCTTGAATTGAGGAAAATGATTTATATACAAGAGATTTTATTTTTTCCTTCATAAAACCCACTTTTATAATGTTTGCTATGTGACTTACTTTTTTAACTCTGTTTTTTGAATAGTTTAATTTATTTGTGCTTTTGATGAACTGAATGACTTGATTTTTGTTTGTCTTGCAGGGGATGGAGCAGCAGAAGCTTGGCAAGGTGTCCAGGGCTGCCACTGAAGTTTTTTGCATATAAAAGAACTAAAATTACATGAATTTATACAATAAAAACCTAAAATACTCTGTTTTTCCTCAAAAGAGAGTTTTGAGGAAAAATACATTTCTGAGTGAAATGTATTGGTACTGGAACTTTATTCAACCTCCTCATGTTCCTGCTGACCGTTATTGGACATTTTAGGGACCTTTTTGATGAAACCGTAGACCTACTGAAACTGAAACCCTGGAAGAGACTTTTGCAAATTTAAAGACAAAAAGTGACTACAGAAGATCTTGATGAATGAAACTAAGCCAGCAAGTAAAGAACATGAGGGAAAATGTACAATAAGCCACTACTATCAGATGATCCATGTTCCTAATGGAATGCAACTAACTGAGTGAGACACCTAAGATGCAATGCAACAAGAGAATTTTATCTGTGATGGAGGGATGTAGATGTCGACACTAACACGTGTCAACTTTTACAAGTTGTAACATAGGATAGTAAATAGTTTTTGAACTAAAAAATGTAACCAACAGTAGTTAGGAGAAAACAGTTTCTAGAAAATTATTGAAAAGGAACAAAATGCAATTGTAAGAGTTTCGACCTTTTGATAGGAAGAAATATAATAAAATATCTCTGAGCACACAATCTATTTTCTAATATCCTGTAACTATCTATCTATCATCCTGTTAAATTGCCTGATACAGGGAAAGCACATTCTCTGGTCTTTTATTCCACAAGCATGTACACATATATGGTCCTATTTGCATTGATTAAAGCAAGTCAATAAATCAAAGTAGGCTTGCAAACATAACTACGAAATACGTTACAAAAAGGAGGGCATATAGTTCCAGAATTTGTCAATCAAAAGAGTGCAGAGGAATCCTAGATGTTTTATTCATTTTGAGTACCAAAGATAGAGATAGGTCACATGCATTTCAAACAGTAAAGGTAGACAAGTCACACAGGTATTTTTGAAGAATAAACCCTCTCTATTTTATTTACAAAATAATCGCAGAACCTTTGTTCTAATACATACAGTCACAAACCCTCTGTTCAAATATGCATATAGTCCATGCAATAATGTTGCACAAGTTTCAATGAGTTTATCATAGGAGACAGGTTTAGAAACCCTATCCATAATCTAAACCTATAGCAACTACCCATAGAAGAAACAATGCAAGCCTTGTGGACCTCGAATACATACTGTTGGTCGATCACAAGTCATCACAACAAGCTACTGTAACCATAGCCTACGGTGATAATAAAAAAAGTGGCAAGAATAATAAGGAGTGACCCTACCCAGGACTATCCAGCACGCCAAGAAGCTGAGACCGAAACCCTCCAGAACGAAACCACTTGCAACAATAGTCACCAACAGCAAGCATAAGCATTATGTGGCAGAGAAAGAAGAGAATGAAAGAAAATATCAAGACAAGGGTTCGAACTTACCTTACAAAGACAGGGCACATACATTGCAGTCACTAATGGTCACTCTGCTCATGAAGGAGTGAGTGAGTTAGACCAAAGCATGATGAGGAGAAAGGAATGATAGCAGGGAATGAAGTCTTACCTTGTTACTGCAGAAGAAATCGAAGTCGAAGACCCTGAGACCAGTACCTATCCACGAAATAGAGAAATGTAACCAAAGAACTCAACAAATAGTTGCACAGAAGAATTCAAGGCAAGAGCACTCGCATAGTCTAGCAAAATAACTAATATTAAGCTTGTAGACAGAAAAGTTTTGAATCCTAACAAGCAAGCTACTGTCCATAACTCAGCAGAGAGATTAAGCACTAGGCAAAGAAACAAACAAAGGGAAACTAGTGTCAAATAAGAGTCCCTTACGAGACGGAGAAGCCGAATAATTTTCCAAGTCAAAAGCCGAGCCATAATACTAGAGGCCACATAACATTTTAGAGAGAAAACTACATAGAAGAACCATACTACAAAACCCTCAAACTCAACAACTCTACGAGAAAAATGACCCGAAGATAGGGTTTGAGGACCTCTTACTAAAGCAGGAGTGAAGTTTTTGAGGAGTGGACACTTGTCCAATAACCAGTAGTGCAGGTACAAATCACAAGGGTTAGAACCCAAATCAATATTAAATCATTGTAATCAACTGTCGAATGAACAAATATCGCATTTAATCAAACTGCTCATCATTTAAATACATTCATAATCCTTTTATTAACATTGGTAAGTGTGACAAGAGGGTTGGACCCATCAAGTGGTATCAGAGCAGGAAATTTAAAGTGCCAGGATATGGAGGTTGGAAGACAAGGACGTGGGAGGGGTGGTATCTGATCTATCTAGAAATAGGAGATGATAGTGAGGAAGAATCCATAGTTACAATAGATAGATCAGATGAGGAAGGACCAGAGATGAGGTTGTTGAGGTTGGTTCTATTGGCCAGCAGTAAGCCCAAACCAGAGATTACTAACTATGATGGTAGCCTTTCCACAGAAGTTCTGTTGGACTGGGTAAGCGCGTTGGACAAGTATTTTGAAAGTGAAGAGGTCAACGAGGACTAGAGAGTCAAGTTCACTGCACCGAAGTTGAAGGGACATGCAACCCTATGGCGGGACAGTTTCTAAGCCGAGAGAAGAAGGATGAACAAGTTACCGATAAATAAGTGGTGAAGGATGGTTGCCCAACTGAAAGGTAGATTTCTGCTTAAGGATTACCAAGTTGCACTTTACAGACAAGTGCAGAATTTAAGACAAAAAGGGATGACAGTAAGGGAGTATACAGAAGAATTTTATCGGGTGAACTTGAGAGCTGGTTATACTGATGACACCCCGAAGAAGATGACAATATATGTAAATGGTTTGAGACTAGAAATACTAGAGTGTTGTGAAGGCTGAGGAAAAGATTACTAGAAAACAAAATGCTAGGAGAGGATAGGGAACTGGCAGAGGACAAGGACAATCCTATGGCAAGGGATGAACTGTCAGTAATAGTGAAGAGGGTAGTAGCTCCAAGGCTTCAGGAACAATAGGAAAAGGAGACAGCACTAGAGGTGGTAAGCCATATCAGTGAGGAAGAGGGAATGGTCGAGGTAGAGGAGCAAATTATCAGTGCTACAGGTGCCACAAGTGGGGGCACAGATCGTTTGAATGCCTTGAAGCAGAACAAGTTGGCTGGAGAGGAATGTTTGTTGCATAGCCTGAGGAAGCTGAGGCATCTCCCCAAGAAGCAGAAAATGTACCGAAAATGGGGGAGGTCTTTGTTCTTAACAAAGTGTTGCTGAAACCAGCTAAAGAAACAACTGAATAGAACCAATGGAAAGCACTATTCCGGATAGTTTGAAAATCACACAGAAAGTGTTGCAAGTTGATCATCGACAATGAGAGTACAGATAATTTGGTTGCCACCAAGATGGTAGAGAAGTTGGGTTTGAAGCGACTTAAGCACCCCACCCCTTACAAGGTGTCGTGGCTGTAGAAAGGCCACCAACTGTTGGGTGATGAATAGTGTGAAGTTGAATTTCACATTGGCAGGTACGAAGACAAAGTTATCTATGATATTATGCCAATGGACATGTGTCACATACTACTAGGAAGACCATGACAGTATGATCAAAAGGTAGTACACGATGGGAAAATGAACTACTACAAGTTTGTTAAAGATGGGATCAAGCATACGATTGTACCCATCAAGGAAGAGGAGACAACGGAAGAAAGTAGGACGAAAGCATTGCTAATAGCTGGGAAAAAATTTGTGAAATAGATCGAGGAATGTGAAGTGAACTATGTTGTTGTGAGGAGGGCAAAGATGGTGGCTATTGCACACAAAAATATCTGATGTTCCTACAAATATTTAGGAGATGCTGCAGGAATTCAACGACACTGTAGTTGATGATTTGTTGGAAAAATTGCCTCCCAAAAGAAGCATCAGTCATCATATCAACTTTATACCTGGAGCAAGCTTACCAATTAAGGAAGCATATCAGATGAGCCCCAAAGATAATGAGGAGATCAAGAAACCGGTGCAGGAGTTGCTAGATAAAGGGTTGATAAGGGAAAGCTTGAGCCCCTATGTAGTTCCAATAGTTCTCACTCCAAAGAAAGGAGGATAATGGCAGATGTGCATGGATTCACGGGCCATCAATAAAATCACCATTAGGTACAGGTTTCCCCTATCACAGATGGATGCTATGATGGACTACCTATGTGGGGTAGCATACCTCATGAAGATTGATCTAAAGAGTGGCTATCATCAGATCTAGATTAGGGAAGGAGATGAGTGGAAGACAACCTTCAAGACTAATGAAGGGCTCTACGAGTGGCTGGTCATGTTGTTCAGTTTGAGTAATGCCCCTAGTACTTTTATGAGATTGATGAACGAAACGTTGAAAGAGTTTATTGGAAAGTTTGTGATAGTGTAAATTGATGACATATTAATTTTCAACAGGACTAAGGAGGAGCACCTTCAACATGTTCGAAGAGTGCTAGAGAAATTGCAGTAGAATAAACTGCTAATAAATTTGAAAAAATGTACTTTCCTACAAAGAGAACTAGTTTATTTGGGCTTTGTAATTGTAGAAAACAAGTTGAAGATGGACCCAGAAAAGATTGCAACAATCACTGACTGGCCATCTCTGAAAAGCTTCTTTGAGGTACGTATTTTTCATGGGCTGGAGAGTTTTTATCACAAATTTATAAGAAATTTTAGTGAAATATGCATGCCTATGCTGGACACTATTAAAAATGCAATTCAGCCTTTTTGTTGGACCAAGGTAGTAGAGGAAATCTTTCAGCTCCGAAAGAGGAAAATACAGAGTGGCCAATTTTAAGGTTACCAGATTTTAATAAGCTTTTCTAGGTTTGGTGTGATGCAAGTGGTATAATTATTGGCACTATACTAAGCCAAGAAGACAAAACTGTTTCATTGTTCAGTGAGAAGTTGAATGACAACAGGTAGAAGTATTCCTCCTATGACAAGGAATTTTATGTTGTCGTCCAAGCTCTAAAGCATTGGAGACACTACCTATTAGGGAGTGAATTTGTGTTATTTCCTAATAATTCAGTGTTGTAATATGTGATGCAATAGCATAAATTGAGCCACAAGCATGGCAAATGTGTTGAGTATTTGCGGAGTTTCACCTTTGTGTTGAAACACATCAGCGGGCAAGCCAACAAGGTGGCAGATGCATTGAGCATAAGAGCCTTTCTCTTATAGGAAACTACGATACAAGTGCTAGGTTTCGAGCATTTGAAATAATTTTATCAAACTGACACAGATTTCAAGGAGGCTTATGAAGCTCGTCAAAATCCCTTGCTGAGGAACAATAGTCCATGGTTGGACTACAACTTGAAGGAGGAACTACTGTTTAGAGGGGGACAATTATGTATTCCTGATTGTTCGATGAGAGAAAATATTATATGGGACAAGCATAATGGAGGTCTAGGTAGACATTTTGGCATAGGAAAAACTTTGGATCAGCTCAGACACTTCTATTACTAGCCAAGAATGCGACGGGATGTGCAGCGATATGTGAGTAGATGTAAAGTTTGCGAATTCGCGAAAGGACATAGTTAAAACACTGGACTTTACACACAATTCCTGTTCCAAGTATACCATGGGACTTAGTCAGCATTGACTTCATCTTAGGACTGCCTAGAACACAGCAGGGTTATGACTGAGTGATGGTGGTGGTAGACAAGTTTTCAAAAATGGTGTATTTCATCCCTTGTTGAAAAACTAGGGATGCAATTCACGTAGCTCACCTGTTTTTCACGAAGATTGTTAGATTACACAACTTACCCAGATCTATTATTTCTAATATGGACGTAAAATTCATGGGATACTTTCGACGCACCTTGTGGAAGAAGTTGGACACACAATTGAACTTCAACTCTAGATATCATCTGCAGACCGACATGCAAACGGAAGTGGTAAATAGGAGTTTAGAGACCTTTTTAAGGAGCTTGACTAGGGAAAATTCACGGTTATGCGATCATGCACTGGCTCAGGTAGAATTCAGTTATAAAGATTCACTGAACTGCAGCACTGGACACAGTCCATTTCAGATTCTGTATGGCATGCATTCTTGCGGAGTACATGAGTTGCGGGATCTGGGAAAGTTGGAAAGGAGAAGTGTTGATGGTTAAGATTTTACCGAAGCAATGAATGAACTACATGAATAGGTGAAATCAAAGTTGTGGGACAACATTTAAAAACACAAACAATAAGAAGATCTAAAGAGATGGGAAGTACGATTCAATGTAGGTGATGAAGTCCTTACACACTTACGCAAAGAACAATTTCCTAAGGGCGCATATAACAAGCTGAAATTCAAGAAGATTGGTCCCTGTAGGATTTTGTGTAAATTCTTAGCCATCATTTATGAGATATAGCTGCCACTAGATATAGGCATATCACCTATTTTCAACGTGGCAAACTTGTTCCCATATACTGCCAACCCAGAAGATGATAGTGTGGTATGGCCAAAACGAAGCACCCAAGTTGGAGGCAATTCTTGGATGAGGCACATGCCTTCGTCTCAACCCCATGAGATAGAGAAGATTCTCGACACACATGTGGCCAAGAGGACTCGCAGGAAGGAGTATCTGTGATACCTTGTCAAGTGGAAGAACCATCCAATCGAGGACAGTTCATGGCTTGACGTGGCAGAGATACAGAAGGTGGGTTATTCTGTGGAGGAGCTCATGGAATAGAGCCATGACTTTTTATTACCACGGGAACCTGATGTAGGAGCATCTAGCTGACGAGTCATCGTAACAAAAGGTTTTTTGGTCTCTGAGAGGGCTGAGAAGGAAATTGCTAAGTGAACACTGTAGTTGTTTTTTTGTGTTATTTTAGTTTAGTAAAGAACAATATTTAGGAAGGTAGATGGTTAATTAGTCAAACTGTTGCAAGTAATTATTTTTATTTTCATGTCAACTTTTACAGGTTGTAACATAGGACAATAAACAATTTTTGAACTAAAAAATATAACCAACAACAGTTAGGAGAAAACAGTTTCCAGACAATTATTGAAAAGGAACAAAATGCAATTGTAAGAGGTTCGACCTTTTGAGAGGAAGAAATATAATAAAATATCTCTCAGCACACAATCTATTTTCTAATATCCTGTAACTGTCTATATATCATCCTGTTAGTTTGCCTAATACAAGGAAAGCACATTCTTTGGTTTTTTATTCCACAAGAATGTACATATATATGGTTTGATTTGTATTGATTAAAGTAGGCCAATAAATCAAAGCAAGCTTGCAAACATAAATATGGAGTACGTTACAAAAATGAGGGCATACAGTTCTGAAATTTGTCAATCAAAAGAGTGCAAAGGAATCTTGGACATTTTATTGATTTCGAGCATCAAAGATAGATATAGGTCGCATGCATTCCGAACAGTAAAGGCAGACAAGTCACACAGGTATTTCTAAAGAATAAACCCTCTCTGTTTTATTTACAAAATAATCATAGAAACTATATTCTAATACATACAGTCACAAAACCTCTGTTCAAATATACATATAGTCCATGCAATAACAATGTACAAGTTTAAATGAGCTTATCATAGCAGATGGCTTTAGAAACCCTAGCGATAATACAAACCTACAACAACTACCCATAAAGGAAACAATTCAAGTCTTGCGGACCTCGAATACATGCTATTGGTCGGTCACAAGTCATCACAACAAGCTACTGTAACCCTAGCCTACGGAAAAAATAAAACATGTGACAAGAATAATAAGGAACCACCCTACCTAGGTCTAGCTAGCACGCTGAGAAATTGAGACCGAAACTGTCTAGAATGCAACCACCTGCAACGATAGTCACCAATAGCAAGCATAAGCATTCTAAAGCAGAGAAAGAAGAGACTAAAAGAAAATATAAAGACAAGGGTTTGAGCTTACCTTACAGAGATAGGGCACCTATGTTGCAGTCACTAAGGGTCACTCTACTCACGAAGGAGCAAGTGAGTTAGACCAAAGCGTGAACAGGAGAAAGGAATGATAGCAGGGAATGAAGTCTTACCTTGTTATTGTAGAAGAAACTGAAGTCGAAGACCTTGAGATCACAACCTGTTCACGAAACAGAGAAATGTAACCAGAGAACTCAATGAACAGTTGCATAGAAGAAGTCAAGAAAATAACTAGTATTAACCTTGTACACAGAAAAGTTCCAAATCCTAACAATCAAGCTACTATCCATAACTCAGCAGAGAGATTAAGTGTCAAGTAGAGAAACAAGAAAAGAGAAACCAATGTCAAATAAGAGTCCCTTACTAGATGGAGAAGCTGAATAAGTTTCCAGGTCAAAAGCCGAGCCAGAATACTAGAGCCAGCATAACATTTTACAGAGAAAACTGCATAGAAGAACCATATTGTGAAACCCTCAGCCTTAATAGCTCGATGAGAAAAATGACCAAGGGATAGGGTTTGAGGACCTCTTACGAAAGTGGGAGTGAAGTTTTCTAGGAGTGGACACTTGTCCAATAAACAATAGCGTGGGTTCAAATCATAAGTGTCAGAACCCAAATCAATATTAAATCATTGTAATCAACTATTGAATGAACAAATATCACATTTAATCAAACTGCTCATCATTTAAATCCATTCATAATCCTTTTATTAACGTTGGTAAGTGTGGCAAGGGGGATGGACCCATCATAGTTGCAGCGTTACTAGCACTTTGAAGAGTTGGAGGAGAAACTTCTCTAAAAATGAAATAATCAACAAAGCGTAGGCTTTGGTTCCAGGCTTTCTAATCTCAGATGTCTAGAAAGAATGCAACAATAAGATATTCAAGAAAAAAATTGGCTCATCCACGAGCATCATAGCTCAGATCATTAGACAACTCCAGGAGACTGTAGGAACACTTCTAAAGAAACCCCTAAGATCTAACCTCAAAACCAGGATGCACAAATACTTTTACATTTGGTCCTACAGGTGCCTTTCACCCGGGGCATAAGCAAGATTGTAAGTCATATAACAATAGATAAGCACTTCTGGAAACCTCTTCCTTATGGTTCTATGAAATGTAATATAGATGGAGCCTCTAAAGGAAACCTTGGGATCACTGGATATGGTTGAGTGATAAGAGATGAATAGGGATATATAAAAGTAATCTTTCATAGTCATTTAGGGAAGGATACTAATAATATGGCAGAACTCATGGCCCTTGAGTAATGCCTAGAAATATTGATTGATTCAATTTACATAATACCATCTTTGAAGATGACTCTGAGTTGATAATTAATTCGGTCAAGAAAATATGCAATGGCTCAGCACCAGAAAAGGTGTCAAAACACTGGTGGTTATTACAAGTCTATCAATGTATCCAATCCCACCTAAGATCCCTAAGAACACTTAGTTTTGTTCATGTGCACTGAACAGTCAACAGGGTAGTGGATATTTTGGAAAATGAAGGACTTCTCTATACCAAAACTAATAAAAGATATGACTGGATGTCGACTCCCCAAGGAATATTGCGGGAAGACTGTCACAGATAGGCTACCATAGACAGGGGGTACTTTCTGAGCATGATAAATAAGCAAAGTGAAGACTGATGGAAACAGAAGAGAATGGCTATAACATAGGGAAGAAACAAATGGTAATAGTGAGAAGGATGAAAGGCAACTACCTAAAGCGTGAGCTAAACTCAATAATACTATGGTTTTGGGCTGGAAACTACATTGAGGCCAACTCTATCAATGGACCCAAAATTCGTAGAATGATGGCTCATTATCTCTTTGCATCCATAGGCACAGTTAATGTGTGGGCATGTTGATGATATTGTAGTCATACTATGGATTTCAAGCAGTAATATGTATGACTATTAATTCTCCAAACAGACCCAAAATCCTTTAAAGCAATGACTTATTTCTACTTCGGGTCCATAATGGATGTTAAAGCATGGACTTGTTGCCGAGGCCTTTTTGGATCTCTTTGATCCCATGGATTTCGGGCGGATAAATCGCTCGCTAGTTACTACCTCGTTCGGACCCGAAATTGTTTAGTGGGATGGCCTATGTATCTTTTTAGATCCGGTTGTGGAGTTAAAGGGAATGCATGTAGGTGGCCTAAAATGACCTCTTGATCATTGATTCTTTGAAGGCTGGATCACATGGTCTTTGGGTCTTCGATACTTCTAGAGGTTACGATGGGTCCCTTGGGATATTTTACTGGGCCCTCAGTATGTTGGGCCTTGTAAACTAAGGCAAACCAACTTTTTTGTTGCACGATAGTCTTTTGTTGCACAACAAGTTTTCTCTAGATCTGTAGTTTTTAATGATGCTATATGTAAATTATGTAATTTTTCTAGATTAATAGAAAATCCTACTCTCACATGATAAGAAAAAATAGAGATAAATTACTTCGAGTGGCATCCTCTCTGATTGACTCGTATTGATAAATATTATTGCAGTGCATTTGAGTGGGTGACTATCCTGATGACTTGGTTGTTGATTATGGTAACTATCTAGGAATATATTGGATGCCTTGGACATAAAAAAAAATCTAAGACATGAGACACATGGTTAGGCTATAAATATTTATTGTTGCAACCAAATTTTCATAATATGCCCCGATGTCAATTGCAAGATACAAAGAAATTCGTAGGCCAGAGATGGTGGACAGATCACACACAATTTTTTTTGTATATTGCAATCAAAGCCAAATTACAAGCCACATAAATAGTGCTCATGAGATCCAACATATTCCAAACAAGGAATTGCTTGTTGACAAAATACCTCAACAAATTCCAACAAACCAACCAACCTAATCTATCAATTTACTACTGTAAACATTATTTCAAAGTTCCCCCTTTAATGCTTACATTTACATCATCACAAAAATTAATACAAAAAATAAAAAATTACAATTCACATATCACATCAGTATGACTAGTCTTCCCCAACACTTATATCAACTCTAAAGTCTCTCGGAGAATGCTCTTCTCACCATCAAAATATTAGAACTTCCCATTCCACTCATGTAAGACATAATCGCCTTTGACCATCTTTGATGAACTTTCTATAATTGATGTTTCTCAATCTTCCAAAGGAAAATATTAGTACTGGACCACCGTATGGAAAATCTACCATCTATTAAAGTGTAAGTAGATACGCTCCTTGATAGTTATGTAGGTGATTTGTTCGATTAATGGCCATATTTAGTAGTCAATTATGCAACTGATATTTCTACATACAAGGATCTCATAACATAACTTGTAACTGATGCCCTTGAAGCATGAAGCACAATAAGTTCCATCAACATATAACAGATTCACACAATTAAATTAGCCATATGTTCTCTCATCACTGAAGAGCATCGAGAACCACTAATTTAATTATATTTCAATTTTTAATAATTGGTTCTATGCCCTTTTATATTTCATAAAAACAAAACTAACAAACACAATGACCACAAGACCAGTTTCAATTTTTCTGATTCCACCTTTTCACCCACTTCTTTAATTATCATTACAACGTTAAGCCTTAAAGAAACATAAAGACCTTCGGTGGCAGCAAAACTCACGACCACTTCAGTGGCCTTGGAAGTCTTAGCAACTCCACTTTCAATGGCCTCAACAGTCTCAGTAGCTCTATTTTGAACGATTTCAACTTTTAGATACTTTAGCTAATGAGTGGACATAATATCAATCTGTAAAGTGTCAAACAATATTTTTCTTTTACTGTGAAACAAGTTACACACAACAAATAATGACTATGCTCATTCAAAAAACATAATAGTTTGATAATTTTTATAATAATTTTGATGATTCTTAAAATATTGATGTTGTGAATTATTATAAACTCACAATGTTGCCAAAGAATCATAATTTTTTATTGGATGCCAAGTAATGAGAGAAAAGCATTATCAACACTCCATGCAACACAATTAGCAGACAAAAAATGACATTTTCATGAAATGCAGGTGTCGATGGAGAGAAAAATAGATGAAAAACTTAGGGTATTTATCATTTCTTCACAACTACCATGCTTCTTTTCTACCACCAAGTCTACCATGTCTTTAGCCGACATACAAATTTCATCGAATAGAACAGAAGCAAATGATTCTTTATGCTCACAATGCTGCTACCTATTGTGTGTGATATAAGGCATTCAATTGTCATCCTAGATCTCTATGAAGTGCAAAGTTACGTGATTTAGAGATGAAAAATTGTAGTTTCATCACCCATATTATCTCATTGCCATTTCAACCATTTAATTTGTCGAGCATCTATATAGAGAGGTGAGGGTGGAATTGATGGTGTCATTGCACTTGCTCCGAGCAACAAAATGAAAATGAAATATTAACCATAAGAGTAGATTTGATGGCAGAGGAGCTCGATTATGCAAATCACTATATATGACCCTTCCCATCACAATGTCCTTTGTGTATGGGTGTGATTTTGTCCAATGGAAATGATTGTGACTTATCATTAGTTCCAACACACAAGAGATCAAGGACCAACCACTACTGGCTCTTTTCTCTACTGCATATAACAAGTCAACATACAATGAATTTCTCATTCTCCAAGTGGTCATTCTCACATGCACCAGCCACACAAGCACATAGATCTACATCGGCAAATAAAATTCAAAACAAAAATAATTTTTCACACACTCTATAATTAACCTATGTACAAAGATTTAGCTCTCATGCCTTTAACATTTTCTTGGCTTTCCTGTAAGGGAATTATGCTAGTATAGGCTCTAATACCAACAAATAAATTGTTAGAGAAGACACGGTGTAGATATTACACACAAAAATGATTCATTTCTTGCAATCAAATCAAAATTACAAGCCACATAAATAATGCTCATGAGATCCAAAAAATTGCAAACAAGGAATTTCGTATTGAGAAAATCTCCAAACAAATTACAACAACCAACCAACCTAATATATCAATTTACTAATGTAAGTATTATTTCCAAGTAGGAAACTATTTCAATGAAGGTGTTAAATGAAAATAAAATATAAACCATTTTGACGATAAGATTTATTTATGCTAATAGACCAAAATATTGATTTCTTAATAAGAATGATATTCTCCCTTCATATACATTTAAAATGGAAAAACATTGAGCCATGCGGGTAAGTAAAGGGTCCAGGTTTTCTCTTCAGTTCTTGTGGCCAAGACAGAATACAATGCTAAATAAATTAGATTGTTGAAAGATTCAGGTACAAGAAGGAGAAGCATTGAATAGAGAGATCTTTGTAAGGTATAAAATTTAGGTTATGAAACTAAAATAATAGGACTCGTCTTCATAGTAAAGTACCCTTCAAAAAACCAAGGACAAAAAATGAACCAAGAACCTTAAAAAGAATCAATAAATTTTGCATATATGAAAACCACTCTCACTCCATATATTTTTTCTTGGCACATTTTCATAATCTAGTTTGTCTTCAACATGTTGGAAAACAGTAAACAAACTATATAAATTTAAATCCAGTGCTTCGTTCTTACTCTTCTCCAAATTCTCTCAGTACATTGGTTAAGCTCATTTGTAATTTCTGAAGCTAAAGCAAAATTATAAACACTCTTTGTTGTTTCTTTTTCGTCTGGCGCTATCCCCATTACAAGAACACTCACCAAGCTCACTCTCTCATCAACATAGTAATAGTAACAATAAATATCATTGAAATTTTTGTATGGTAATTTTGTTAGAAACATTTGGGTCTTGATTAGAAGCAAAAAGTGTATGACCTTTTACAATGTTTTTTTGTGGAATTTTTAGATATTTTATGGTTGAATCCTAGTAATATCTTATGTTCCAATATAACACATTCTCAAAAAAATAAACACTTGACACTTCTATACATTAGAGAAATATTTCATGTTATGATACAAAAAAATATTACAATAATTTTTGCAGCCAACATGTTAAAGAAAAAAATTAGATTAGCTTCAGATTCATAACCAACAATTAAGAAGGAAATATTGTTAATAGGGATTTAATTTATCTGATAATGGGTTGAGGTTGTTCAGAAATCTTGGTCATATGAAAGATTTCTCCAAAGATAAAATTGGAGTTTGTAACCTTAGAGACTGAACCACTCCTGGCAAGGGATGTGAAATGCAACTTGCTACAACCTTTTCAATCTTAGTTGAAAATCCACCTTCAAAAATAATCCTTGTTAGCATACCTTCTTCCATTAACAGTTGAAAAATCATCAACATCATTATAATATCTACCATAGAGGTGATCCTAAGAAAAATATTGATTTTTGTTATTTAAAATCAAATCTTGATTTTTGTTTCTATTATTTAAAATCAATTTTCAACTACATATATAGACTCAAAATATTGAAAAAATCATTCAACACTCAATTCCTAATTCCAATAAATCCCTTCAAATCTGTAATTCCAATAAATGCCTACCAAATTCTAGTCTAATTTTACTACTCAAATTTGTAATTCCAAACATCACTACCAAATTTCGAGGAAGGGAAAATTAGACCAAAAAATAGGCCATCGGGTCCTTGCAGAGTTGTGACGCACATTTTAATATTTTGAAATCTTTCAATTATATATGAATTGATATTTTAAATTTGCAACAAAACAGATTGAAACTTCCATAAAATAAGAATTAATTGATTATTTAGGAGATACCAAATAACTAGTTGCAGTTCCTTTAGGGGACCATTTAATTATTTGAGGAAAAAACCTTTAGGGAAACATTTCATTAGTTGTAGAAAAAACCTTAAATGGAATTAGATATATGTTTTGGGAAGTTAATAAATTGAGAAGTTAAATGATGAAAGTCCATGTTTCTGAAACAAGGATACCCGAAGTTGATATTTATTTATGCCCCCATGTTGATTTCAAGGAACTATTTCAATCAAGGTGTTAAACGAAAAAAAATTTAAACTATTTTGATAGTACCATTTATTTCTACAGTAGGCCATAATATTTATTTCATAATTAGAATGACCTGCAGGAACTCAATAAATTTCATAAGAGATGATTCCACATGATAATAATGCTAAGTACTATTGATCTTCTCTACTCTAAACTAATAACCTGTTAGGAACTTGCCAATCACCATACCCTGCAACAAAAAAATAAAAAACACATCATAAAACTAATCCTTAGAATACATTCAGTAATGGTAGGTAATACATACACTAAATTAAGCTAATTCATAGCCCCGCTTCCTACTGCAAAGCAAGATATTCATCGAGGATGCTAGGGAGGAGATATGCCTTAAAGCATAACTATTATAATTGTTTATTATTTAACTATTATAATTCTTATATGATTTATTAATTAAAAGCTATTTTATCTATTTTTTATGTTTAATTTAATTTAATTTTTTAACTATAACTATTAACAGTTTTAATCAAATGGTTGACCCAAAATGGATCTAGTTTTTCCTTTGGATAAAATTCTTCAAAATAGGTCGAAAGTGGGATCAATTCGAAGTGCTCGAAGAAATGATCCCAATGATGTGAATGATGTGAAAATACGAGTTCAGATGAAGAAGTTAAGCCCAGTCAAATTTTCAGGCAAACTATGACAAAAAGTCAAAAGTCAAAGTCAATCTGGTCAATGGTCAACAAGTCAACGCTTACGTTAGCAAGACATGTGTCATTCTGGTAATGCGCCACATGGTTTTGATGATGTCAGCAAGGAAGGTGACATAGCAGTTTTTTATTCATTGAAACACGCCCATCTAGTGCTGACACATGGTAGCCCAGATTTTCCCAATATTGGCATGCAAATCCGAAAATTTGGGGCTCAGGGAGGATCGAACCCTTGACCTCCCGGATCCCTAAGGTTTTTTTGGATTCTTCTCACCAGATGTGCTATGGAATCACTTGTTCATTCTGGCAAAGATATTGTATTTGAGGTCTCAGGTTGGATATGCCGGAAAAAGGGCCGGACGGTCAGGGTCAACCCCATTACCGCTGGTCCCTTGGTATTTAGTGTTGAATAAACTACGAGATTTTGCTGCATGTCTGAACCATATCATAAAAAAAACTATATCACAAATCCCAAATATGTCGCAAAATATATATCATATAGATATTAATGTAAAGCAAAGGTTAAGGTAGAAGGGTCAGGTGGAGGTTTGAACCGTTAACCTGCCCAAAACCATTATATAACAACACTTTCACATAAGTCCACAAGTCAACTTGCCATAGAGTGGAGCTTGTTAATGAAGCCACCTAAATCTTTATATGTAGGTGTTGAACCAAACCAGGACGAAACCACCGATGCGTATTCCCTGGTAGATTTCAGTTGCATAGGCAGTATTTCAGAGGTAGAGGTGATTTTGTGTAGCAAAGAGGTTGTTTTGCTTTAGGAAGACGTGATTTTTTGACTTTCCAGGTGGTCTAGAGGTCATTGTGGTCAAATACAATTTATTTTATACTCAATTGACTCGAAACTTCAAGGTGGACGTAGTGGTGACATCCATTTTCTCATCTGAGACTGTTTTTGAGCTCATGCCTGTAACACAATTTTGAATACAAAACAAAGAGGTCAACAATAGAAGTAAAAGGACCAGGAAATGTAGCCAGGAAGTTTGGTGAACTCCTTTATTAAATTATATTGTGCTGATGTGTTTGAATATGTTTTCAATGGTTTAATTATTTATGTTATTCAAAATATTTTCAGTACATTGCATTAAGTAACATAAGTGAATTCACACATAGTCTATAATACCTTTTTCATTAATGTATAAAGTGGTATTAGAGCAAAAAGGTTTCTAAGGTTTGACAAGTTTGTGTGAAGATTTGAGTGCTTATTAGGTTGAGGCTCAAATGAGGTGAAGGAGAGCTTGTTGAGGGGAATTCAGAGATCGGAAGAGTTTTTTCACAAAGAAGGATGGCAGACGAAACTCCACTTAGGTCAGAATCTCAATTCTTTGATAGTTTCATGATGATACATGCCATTGTGGAAGAGATCTATAATGGGTTTAAAAATGGTAAACGGAAAGCCACTTCATCACCTAAACCAGACAAAGGAGTAGAGGAACCTTTTCTTTTATTCCTCTAGTTAAACAAGATAAGGGAAAGGGAGAAAATCCTCCTCCAGCTCCTCCATCATCACCATCATCATCATCATCCGCTTCTTCTCATAAATCTAGACCTTCTAAGAAGAAGAAAAATAATTCCTCCTTGATAAAATTAGATGTAAAATTTGATTTGCCAATTTATGATGGAGAACTTAACGCTAAAAATCTTGATAATTGGATAAGACAAATTGATGTATATTGCAGGGTGTAGAAAGTTGATTTAGAAAGAAAGAAGAATCAACTAGCTAGCCTTCAACTTGGAGGAACTGCACTTGTATGGTGGGAAGAAAATACACAAGCAGATCTCCAAAATCATGGTAAAATCATTTCAACTTGGAATGAATTAGTTTCTGCCACTAAAAAGAAATTTTATCTATTGGCTTATATGCAACAAGCAATGATGAGTTGGCAAACACTACGTCAATTAAAAGGTCAAAGTGTTCAAAGTTATACTCAGGAATTCTGTAAGAGAACTTTAACACTATGCATTTCATTGGACTCATGAGAAGCGTTGTTGAAATACATAGATGGTCTTAGTAGTTATTTGAGGCATACCATACTTATGCTTAATCCAACTAGCTTAGATGATGTATCTTTTCAAGCAACTCATCTAGAAGCTAGAGATAAAAATGTAACCCAAGATGTTGGGAAATCAGTCAAACCTATTGAAGGTAAGAATAAAGGCAAGAAGAAACTGAAGTGGAAAGAGAATAAAAAAAACATCGTGAAGAAGGACAAACCTTTATGCACTCATTTTAAGAGGGAAGGACATGATGAGGCACACTGTTGGTCACTACATCTGTAATTGGTTCCTAAGAAGTTTGGAGGTAAAGGGTGAAAGAATGTTATTGTTATTCAAAAGGACTTGTGATCAGATTCAAGTGATGAGACAATGGTTACATGTACAGGTATAAAAGGTAAAGATTCTAAAACATATACAAGTACTTCTTCAAATTTTGTTGATAATGATAATGATGAGAGGAAAAGAGATGAGATATTTCACATAAGAGTGATTTCCAAGCATACTAAAATTGATAGTTTATTTGATAGTGGGTCACATGTTAATTTGATTTCTGAAGCAATTGTAAAGAGGTTAGGTCTAGAAACAAAACCTCATAAAAATCCATATCCATTTGGTCGGGTGTGTGATAAAACTGAGCTACAAGTTACGAAACAATGTAAACTTCATTTTTCAATTGGGTCAAAGATTGTAGATGAGGTTGAGTTAGACATAGTCCCATTCGACATATGTGGAATTATGTTAGGAAGTCCATACTTGTACAATAGAAATGTTACCTTCTATCGAACTGAAAAAAAGTATCAACTCACTAAGGATGGAATTGAATATATTGTAAGGGCTCATAAACTCTAAGATAACTTCTCTCTAATAAATTATGGATAAATGAAAAGAATTGTAAATTAAAGTAAACAATTTTTACTTATGATTATAAATGGAAAGGATATTGATAAATTTGATGCATTTCGAGGCTGTAATCCTAAAAAGAAAGTAGATATAGTTAAAGTTGTTTCCAATTACGATATTCTATTTCAAGAGTCTAAAGGGTTTCTACCCAGGCTAGAGATAGAACATGAGATTTAATTGTAGCAAGATGCTCCACTACCTAACATTGGAATGTACATGTTATCAGCTCTAGAGAATGCAAAAATCAGGAAGCAGGTAGAAGAGTTGCTCGATCAAGTGTTTATTCGACCAAACACATCACAGTGTGGATCACCTATTGTGTTAGTGTGAAAGAAAGACGATTCATGTCAAATGTGCATTGATTTTAGAGCATTGAATAAAATCAAAATAAAGAATTATTATCCTCTTCCTCTTATTGATGATTTGTTAGATTAGTTAAAACATGTCGTTTACTTCTCTAAATTGGACTTACGAAGTGGCTACCACCAGATCAGAGTTGTAGAATAGGATGTATTGAAGACTACTTTCAAAATGAAGCAATGACTCTATGAATGGATGGTTATGCCTTTTGGCTTAACTAATGCTCCAGCCACATTCATGCGAGTCATGAATGATGTATTTAGACCATTCATTGATGATTTTATAATAGTATATTTAGATGATATTCTTGTTTTTAGTAGAAAATGGGATGAACATGTTAAGCATGTAAAGAAGATTTTAGATGTTTTGAAAAGAGAAAATCTCTATGCAAAACTGTCAAAATGTGAATTTGGTAGAATGTATTTGAATTATCTAGACTATATTGTAGGGGGTGGTGAATTGAAGATAGATCCATATAAGGTCGAAGTCATTGTAAATTTGCTTAAGCCCAATACTGCTATAGAAGTTAGAAGATTCTTAGGGGCAACACAATATTGGAGAAAGTTTATTGCTAACTTTTCTTTGATTGCATCTCCTTTACATGCTTTGACAATTATGAAATAGGTGTTAGTGGGGAGAAAAATAGTAAAAAGCCTTTGACACGTTGAAGAAAAGGATCAGTACAGTGTCAGTACTAGCACTACCAAATCTTCAACATCCATTCGAGATCAATACAGATGCAAGTGAATATGACATGGGGGCAGTGTTGATGCAGCACGGAAAACCTATATACTTTCATTATGAGACATTCATATCAGTACTAGTTAATTATCCTACGTATTATAAATAAATATATGCATTAGTTCAAAGTGTTAAAAAGTGGAAACATTACATAATGGGTAAAGAAACAATCATACACATAGATCATCAACCACTTCAATATTTACACAAACAAACTGAATTACAACAATCACAACATTACAGGTGGATGGGTTACTTACAACAATTTCATCTTGTTATCAGATATAAGAAGGTCATACATAATAAGGTTGCATATATATTATCAAGACCAATTATAAATGCATCCACAATAATTAAGCATAATTTAAAAATTGATGAAAGTTACATAGAACAATATGCTCAAGACATAGATTTTAAGGATGTATATGCAACTTTAAGTGATGGAAAGTAGGTAGAAGAATTGGATTATTACATAAAGGACAAACTCTTATATCATTTGGGAAAATTATGCATTTCACAAGCTGAAAGAGTTAACATAATTCGAGAAGCACATACTTCTCTCATATCAGATCATTTTGGTGTAAGTAAAACAGTTGCACAATTACAAAGATTTTGCTATTGGCCACGAATGAATGAGACAGTTTCTAGATATATTAAAGAACATACTATGTGTGCTACAAGCAAGCCAGGAAATAGAAAATTAGGCTTGTATACTCCATTCCCAATTCCTTCTCATCCTTGGGAAAGTGTTCCCATGGATTTTGTTGGGGGATTGCCAAAGTCTAGAAAGAGTCATGATTATTTTTATATAGTTGTGGATAGGTTCAAAAAAATGTGTATTTTGACACCATGTAATAAACAGGTAATAGCTGAACAAACTGCAAAATTTATGGGTTAATTTTGGGTTACCCACTTCTATTGTATCAGATCGAGATTCTCGATTTGTCGGGAAATTTTGGTCAAGTCTATGGGAGTTAATGGACACAAAGTTAAAGAAGAGAACGACATTTCATCCACAAATAGATGGTTAGACATAAGTGGTCAACATGACAGTGATATAGTTGCTTCGAGGATATTGCAGCAAGGATCCCAAACATTGGGGTGATCATTTGTCTTATGTGCAGCATGCTTATAACCATGCAAAACATTCTTATACTCATAGATCTCCTTTCGAGACTTGTTTCAGTTTTACACCAAAGTCTCCCTTGGATTTTGTCTTTGTTAAAGAGATAGTAGTTTGTGGACATAGTGATGTGGACAAAGAAACCAATTTCATTGAACAAATCTAGGAAATCCATGATGTAGTACAGGAACAATTGGAAAGAAGCCAAGCAAAGTATAAAGTGTAGCATGACAAGCATCAAGTTGATCATAGCTTTCAAGTTGGTGATAAAGTATTGTTGTACATCAGCAGAGAAAGACTGCAAGGGGAATATAAAAAGTTGAAACCAATTAGATATGGTCATTTCAAAATACTTGATAAACTTGGTGAAAATTCTTTCCACTTAGATCTACCAGCTTATATGCAAGTCTATTCTGTCATAAATGCTGTAAACATGAGATTGTAGGAACCTTTGTTGATTGAAGATCCCAAAGAGCAAGGTCGACTACCTTCCATCAAAGACCTTTTGCCTGAGTATCCTAATGAGCTACAGGAGGACACAATTCTTGACAGAAGGATAAGAACTTTGCAACAAGGAAATGTTGAGTATGTTTGAGTTGGACTCAAAGGTATAAATCCAAGTAAAGCATGATGGATAGAGATTGGAAAAGTGAAGGAAATTTATCCTCACCTACTCGATAACTAAAAGCAAATTTTGGTGGTCAAAAAGCTTCTAGTGGGGAGGAGTGATCCAAAATGGACCCAGTTTTGTGTCCAAATCAACATCTTCAAACTCAGTTAAAAGTTCTATCAAGTCGAAGTGATCGAAGTGTCGATTCCAATGGTGTGAACAGTGTGAAATCCAAGTTCAGATGAAGAAGTTAAGGCCAGTCAAAGCTTCAAGAAAACTAGTAGAAAAAGTCAAAAAGTTAAAGTCAAACTGGTCAATGGTCAACAATTCAATTCTTGCATTAGCAGGACATGTGTCATCCCACGAATGCACCACATGGTTTTGATGACATCAGCAAGGAAGGTGACATGCCAATTTTTGATTGTTTGAAATGGGGCAATCCAATGGTAACACGTGGTAGCCCGGATTTTCTCAGTATTAGCATGGAAATCTCAAAATTTGGGGGTTAGGGAGGATCGAACCCATAACCTCCTGAATTCCTAATTTTTCGTTGGATTCTGCTCATTGGATGACCTATGGAGTTGATTCTTCATTCTGGAAAATATATTATATTTAAGGTTTTGGGTTGGATCCACTAGAAAAAGGGTCGGACGGTTAGGGTCAACCCCATGACCGTTGGTCCCTTGGCATTAAATATTGAATAAACCGTGGGTTTTCATCACATGTCCAAACCATATCATACAACAAACTATATAAAAAATCCCACATGCATCACTGAATATATATCATATAGATATTAATGTAAAGCAAAGGTTAAGGCAGAAGGGTCGGGTGGAGGTTTGAACTGCCGACCATCCCTAAGCCATTGTATAATAGGGCTTTTACATAAGTCTGCTAGCCAACTTATCATATGGTGGAGCTTTTTAACCAAGCCACCTAAATTTTTATATGCAGGTGCCGAACCAAACAAGGATGAAATCACCAGCAAAAATTCCAAGGCAGATTTCAGTTGCAGAGGTGTTATTTCATAGGCAGAGGTGGTTTTGTACAACAGAAAGGTGGTATTGCTACAGGAAGAGGTGGTTTTTTACTTTTCAAGGGGTTTGGAGGTCATTGTGGCCAAATATGATTGAGTTTATACTCCACTGACTCAGAATTTTGAGTTGGATGCAGTGGTCATGTCTATTTTCTCATTTGAGACTGTTTTTGAGCTCATGCCTATATCAACATTTTGAAGACAAAATAAAGAGGTCAACACTGGAAGTGGATGGACCAAGAGACATAGCCAGGAAGTTTGGTGAATTCCATTATTAAATTATGTTGTGTTGATGCGTTTTAATATGTTTTCAAGGGTTTAATTGTTTATGTTATTCGAAGTCTTTTTGATCCGTTGCATTAACATAAGCGAATTCACACATAGTCTATAATACCTTCTTCATTAATGGATCAATGGTAGACCATTGTTAATTTTTCTAACAATAGATATGACACTGAATAATGGTGTAGAATCACAACTACGAGAGTTCGTCCCAGACGAAAGTGCCTGAGGGCATAAATATATTATCATTAATATAGCATATTAAATTTTTAGCATTCAATACTTACACATTTTATTAGACACCCACATTACTTAACAATTTTCAAAAATTTTAATATCAATTATAAATTATAACATTTTATAGAGATAATTTCTCTTACACAAAGATAAATACCACTTGCAATAAATATTTGTAGTTATTGATAAAAGACTTGATTTGAAAAATATTCAAGAAATGTTGAAGCCAAGTATATTATATCATTTTAAGGATATATACCTTAACAATGATATAAATTCTAATTTTGATGTTCTCTTTTAAATGCATGTAACCCTTCCATATCATTTGCATATCATAAATGATCCCATTTTCATTATCAATATTCATATTGTTATTTCCATAGATATTATTTTTACTAAATTTGGAATAATTTAACTTTATCCTTCTTTAAAAATGACTAATATATGTTTTAATAATTTCATGTTTTTTTTTATTAATTAATCGTATTATGAGAGTATCAAAATTTCTCCTTCCTAAAATTATGATCATTTGTTATTATTGTAATGCCTCTCTTTTCATTATAATTTACAATCATAATTGAGTGCATTTTAGATTGATTGATGTGCTTTGACTAGATTGATATTTCGTACACTTTTAATTATATAGTCATCTAATAATTCTTCACATCATGAATATATACGAATCATGAACATATATTAATCATGAACATATACAAATCATTAACATATTAATAATTATTTAATGTAATTGGATATCTCGATTAGGTGTATGAACAAGTGACATGATTTGATGGTGGATATATACTATTTATATTGTTGAAGTAATCTAATTATACATATTTATTAATGACCTCTCAAGTGGATATGGAGAACCATATGAATATGTAATGTAAAGTGAGTTAAGTTACACATCTAATTTGTGGATAACACATTATTTATCCATTTGAATGTGATGTTGTGCACATGCTAATATGATTTAAAACTTGTTTGAAAAATGACCCGCTATTCCGTGTGTGGAGTATGTAAATAGTGTTGTTGATATATATATAATATAATATTGAATATGTATGGATTGTATGTAAGTAGTGGGTTGTATGTTTAATTATTATTATTATTTCTATTTAATCTTAAATACATTCCTAAGTGTATAATTTCTTTTAAGGTGGGGTTAATATATGATAAAGAAATTACACATTTCCATGAGGCTAGGCCATATGATGTAGCTAACAAGGTATAACTAAGTGGCATGTTATAACTACATGAAATCCTCAGATCTCAATGGCCTCTCACCTCTGACCATGAGTAAATAAAATGTATATAACATAGAGAGTTTCCATGTGATAATGGTTTTCTTCATGCCATAACAATGTCTACTTGAATTGATGATCATAACCTCACCAATGGAAATAATTATATTGGTATCAATATTAATGTTGATACATATTCAATATTTCAAGAAATATCTCCTTTACGTTCATTCTATTCAAAGTAAATTTATGAAAGTAATATTCGTACAAAAATAATTACATTCATTTCATAAGAGTGATCATGTGAGGGTAAAAATATACTTAAAAATGGAATATCATATGAAATAATCAAGAAAGTTAGAAATGTCATAAGAAATATTGAAAATTGGAAAATTTGTTGAGAGAGGAAATAATAATATTCATTTTTAGAAATTAAAATTATTAATGAAAGGGATATGTAGAGGGATTACTAATAAAGATACTAGTGAATTAATAATTAGAATTTTTTCATGAGTAAACATGTTTTATTTTGTGCAAATAAGGTAAGAAGAGTTAGAAAGAGACTATATAAAACATTTACATGGTTATATTAGCATTGAATATTTTCAAAATTAAATGGTAAAGAGATTTCTCTTAATTGCATTAAATATTTACGAAGTTTTGTTTGGAAATGTATATTCTATATCTCCTTTACAATTGCATAATTTATTAGTTAAATGATCACATCATTTTTGTTGACTTTCCATCATAAATATTGCATTGAAGGCATTGTGATGGTTAAAAATCTAGACTAGGTAAAAGCGTCTCTAGATAATGCTTGGGACGATTAAACTGTGATTAAAAAAAATGTTGACTACTTTATTTTGATTCAATTTTGATTCTATTATTATTATTATTATTATTATAGCAATTCTGTTAATTTATTTGTATTCAGATATGTATTGTGTTAAATTTCTTAGTGTCACTTCTCCTAGTTGTATGTTGTCAATATTGCATTGATAACATTGTATCTAGATAATGATGAGCATTATTGGAATATTATTAGAAAATAATTTCAAGTGCTTTCTTTTAATTCAATTGTAATCTCTCTACAAGGATTAGAATGACAATTTTCTCTTCTCGAGGAGAAAAGTCGTGGTTGGTTGAAAGTTGGCAGTGGCAGGCTACATAAGTCATTGTGAGGAGATGATTTTACAAATTTCTATATCATATATCATATGAATGTTTATGAAGGACAGGGCATTGTGGAGAAAAGGCTATATATCATGTTTGTTGTGCGAGATTTTACCTGTGGATAATGAAGTTTGTGCACGAGAGCAGTTTCTTAGAGATTTTGCTTTTAGAGCTATGTATCTTTGTAGAATGATTAATATTATTAATTTCAATGTTCTTATTTTTCTAGGCTATACACTTTTGATCTGCATTATTAACTTAGCATTGGGCAGTGCTTTTTCATCTCTTTCTATTTTGCTCTAGCTAAAAGTTAATAGGTTAAGCTTTTATAGTGGTGGTTGTGCAAAGGAAGCATGTGGTTGTTCGAAGGTGGTTGTGTGAAGGAAGAGTGTACGAAATCAGTGTGTGAAAATATTAGAACTAATCTAATAATTTAGTATTATTCTAAGCATTAGTGCTAGAATTGAACCCTTGTAGAAGAGAGGGTATGTGCAAGATATTTCATTATGTGGAGTTTTTACCGTGTTGAGATTTTATTTGGCAAAGGAGAAATTAGGATGGGGTGCTTTTAGGAGAACTATGATTACATATCGTATGAAGGTATGTATAGGAGAATGGGGAATATTATTATGTTCCATTGTGTGGAGCTTTTACTGTGCAAAGATGGTGTATTCTTGAATATTTCTCCAACATATATAACACTTTTACAAGTTTTTAGATCGTATATTGTATGAATGTTTACAAAAGATGGAGTATCTATGAGACAATGAGGAATATTATTATGTTTCATTATTGTAGATCTTTACTATGCAGAGTATTGAAGTATGTGCGGGAGAGAAATTGTGTAGACATTTTTCTTTTCAAACTATGAATTTTTGTAGAGGATAGGGTGTTTGCAGGAGAAAATAATGATTAAAGTTGTTAATTTTCATTGTTTAGTGTTTATTGTCACTTTGTGCAATACAATGGATGGTGTATAACACAATTTCATCATTCTACTTCTTTTCTATATATGATAACACACAATCACTTGCACTTAGCTAATTTTGTACACTTTATTGCTTTAAAAATACTCATTTACAATCGACTACTGTAACTTTTATGTCTTACAATATAAGTTATCCATTTTTTGATCAATCTAATACTCTTACACATTTTTTGATCATATATCATATGAAGGGGTAGATGTAGGAGAGCGAGGAATATTATTATGCTTCATTGTATGAAGATTTTACTGTGTGGACTATGAAGTATGTGCCGGAGGGGTTGCATAGAGCTTTGATTTTAGAACTATGAATCTTTGCTAAGGACATGGTATTTGGGGGAGAACATAATGATTAAAATTGTTAATTTTCATTGCACAAGATTTTTCTATATGTTTGTACAGGTGAATAGGTGGTACATTATGAATTTTGTAATTTTGTCTCTTTTCAATGGTTTACAAATAATCATTTACAATTGACTATTATAACTTCTATTACTTACAATATAATTTCTAATATGGGTTTCACACAAGGAAAATCTTCATAAAATAAAATAGGTTTCTACCTTTAATAGGACATATTTAAATACTTGCTTGTTCAAGTAAGAAAACTGTAAATTTCTATAAGCATATTACTTACGAAAATTGGTTTACACTTGAACATTGCAAAACTAGATATGGAGTTTTTCATAGTGTTTCCAATTACGCAAGTGCTTTGAAAGTGTGTTATTGCTATGAACATTGGTCAATGGCCATGATATCATCATATTTTGTCATTGCATCCTCTTCATTGATCAAAATTTTCATTTTTTTCAATTATAGTGTTATGTGTTGAGAAGATGGGATATTATACTAGCGTTAAAGACAAGTGCATCATTTATGGTTCATTGGCACTACATCATATGCCCATATTATTAGCACAAAAAATTGTATTCGAGTAGGGGTTCCTCACCCTATCCAAAATATTTATGCTCCCACAATTGAAAATTTTCCTCACTTGTTTCCCAAAGAATAACTAGTGAGTCCACCAGAAGAGAAAAAAACATGCCTTAGTAAGTCATGTCCTCATATCTAAAGAAGCTTTGATACCTCATTCATCTAGGCCACCAAAACCATATCTGTATAGCAAGGAAAAAATTCCTGATGTACAATATTTTGTAGATGTATATTATTCTGAATGGAATATTGAGATTCTGTTAGTAGGACAAATCAAGCAAATGATTGATATATTGCTTGTGTCATATAGATTAATGTGCATGAAAAACAAATAAGAAACATAAGCATGAAAATCAATAATCGAATGCTTTAGATGAACATTATCAAAATTGTGGGAAATGGAATGCTCTCCTACCATGAGAGAAAAAATGGAAAAGGAAATTATGACAGATGAAGCTAGTAACATAGTTCTAAAAGAATATGGGGCTCTTCATAACAACATGATAGGTGATATGACCATGCTTATACTAGAGGATTGGTTTGGGAGAAAACAAGAAATAGTAGACAAACATTGAATCATCCTCATGAACACAAAGTGCAAGAAAATGATACAATGTGATTATTTCCACACAAAATGGACACAAATAATTTATGAAGTGAAAGACAACAAAAATCCACTATGGAAATAGGTATTTATTTCTTCCTTATCTAGTAAGTTTGTGGAATATCCAAAAGCACAAGACATTTTCAAACAATCATTTTATACAGATGCAGAGAGATATATTGCATAGTTACAATTTTTTTATTTTTCACTGTGTGCAATTATGAAAATTAGTAAATTAATCTAAAAGATGCTTAGTTCAAGACAGTCCCAAGGACCCACTACTATAGTCCCGAGGACATAAAATTAAAAATAAAAATAAAAAGCTAGACAAAACTTCATTTGTTGGCTATGTGAAACACTAGGGCATACAGTAAATATGTGCCCACAAGGAGAAGCCTCTAAAAAAGGAAAAGAAAATAAATCACAAGAAATTTATAAAAGGAAATTGGAAAGGGATGAATGTTCTAAAGAAATCTCTACAATCCATTGTAATAGATGTTGCTCAAATAGGTACAACACAAACCAATGCCCACATAGACCCTTTCATATTAAAAGAGAATAAGTTCATATCTTAAATGAAGGATGTGTGACCCCAGCATAGAAACTTCATAATTTGGTACTAATTCAGAAAATTTCTCTAATATTGAGCAAGAACCTTTGTTGATTACTAATGGATGTTCTTGCACAAATCCATATGTTTGTAATTGTAGAAGTGAAAGCATCACTAACAATAGTGAATAAGATGACATAAATGAAGAATCAAGACTTGCTCAGAACCTAAAATATTGTATGCCTCAGGAAGGAGGAGATGGAGATTCCCAAACACTAGCATAGATCAAAGCCTTGCCTCAAGGAGATATGAAGACAACACTCCTGGACTCTTTATTAAAGATAATGGGAAAGTCCTGTAAGTCCTCATAAATGTATAGTGCCCATGTTAGAAAGCCAAATTTTGTTGATGCACGTTTTGAGAGAAATAAAAAATCATTTATAAGGTGTAATAGAAATGATAGGATACAATCACTTACAATAAACAATTTGGCGAAAGAAATAAATAACTTGGAAATAAAAGTAGTAGAACTTAACGAAAAAATATAAGCCTTAGAACAAAGTTGCCACGTAGATGAATGGGATAGATAGGAACTGAAAAATCTCAAAACTCAGGTAAGGAAACTTGGCCACCTACCTTTCCCTTTCGAAGATTTTTAAGAAAATCCAAATATCAACATGTTTTATACTCAACAAATTGAAGGATTAAATGCAATGAGGATACCTTCTATCCAACACCAAATGTACCATATCCTCATTAAGCTAAGAATGAAAGCATAAAGTTTCAAATTGAAAGCTTGGATAGATTCAGGCTCTGAGCTGAATATTGTTAACAAAAAATGTTCCCTAGTCTTTATTGGGCTCACTCAAACCATTCTGATGTGGGACTAGGCAATACATCAATGAAAATGTATTATGAAGTTCCAAAGGTAACCCTATGTTTTGATCATTATGGCCTTGATTTGACCTTTTAACCTGCAGAAATCTTCGTAGCCCACATATTAGGGACACATTTTCTTGTAGCAGTAGAACCTCATGGGACTACCAGAGAAAAGATGGGAAGTTAGGATACTTCATAAAAATTCCATCTATTTTAGGGATCAATAAAACTATAGTTGGGACAAAGTTTATCCTTCCATTTGTATTCGCTCCACAATTCTCAACTGTGGTTCAACTAGCACAAACTATAAAGAATAAATAGAAAAATATCCAAGCATTTAAACAATTCAAAGCCAACTTAAAGATTGAAAAGAAGTTGAAAAAGGAAGAGATAAAAGAAAAAATACAAATATTATAGAAACAATTTGAAGATTAATTTTGCTTTGAAATTCCTACTACATTTTGGAGAAGGGGAAAGCATTAAATTGAAATCTCATACAAATAATCCTATCAAGGTAAGCCATGCAGGAGCAAAGCCATCCTCATAAATGTTGAATATCAGGCGCTCTGTCAAGAAGAAATAAGGGGACTCTTGGAAAAGGGACTAATCAGAGAATCCAAGAGCCCTCAGAGATGTTACGAATTCTATGTAAATAAGCATTTAACAAGTTATATGTGTGCCTAGACTTGTCATAAATTAAAAACCATTGAACTGAGTTATAAAAGATGATACATATCCTATTCCCCACAACTCTAGCATTGTAAATAGGATTCCTAGAGATAAAATAGTTTCTAAGTTTGACCTAAAATTAGGGTTTTGGCAAGTAGCTGTCAAGGAAGAGGACAAATTGAAAACTACATTCAATGTTCATGTAGGGCATTGTGAGTGGAATGTGATTCCTTTCGGACTAAAGCATGCACCAACGAAATTTCAAAGGGTAATGGATAATGTGTGAAAACCATACTTTGATTTGCTTGTTGTATATATATATGATATTCTTGTTTTTTTAGATTCAGTTGAACAACATTTTAAACACTGGAGGAAATTTCTCCAAGTTATAAAAGAGTTAGGAGTGGTAGTCTCTAGGAAATAGCAATTTTCATATTGTTCAATGTTGTATCCATTACTTGAGCCCAATTCAGAAATTTAATTAGAAATGTTTCTAATTGTAATTAGTATTTCCATTCATAAATAGTAATTGAATATAGACCAATAAATGCAATGACAAAGGATACAATCAACGCATCAGCAAGAGACACCAAATTTGGTCAAAGACCTGGGAAAAACCCCACCTGGGGGAAATCCTTTGAAATTATTCTTTTATTATATTATAATAAAATGTTTAGAAAATAGTACAATGATCCCAATACAATATCATCCAAAATACAACTCAATAATAGCTAGAAACAAGTTTCCAGTGTCATATTATATCAAAGATAACTTCTTGAGTCTTCTATCATCTGTAGATAACTTCAGTTAATCATCAACTTTAGTCAAACTCCCATTTCCATGCATGAGGGGCTATGAGAGCGACAATAGGATCCCAAAATATCCCTTTATGTATGTGTGCCAATGACTATAACTGAAAATTCTTTGTGACAAGCCCGCGACTATAGCTAAAAAAACCTAGATTAGTTACGAGCCTCAGACACTGTAATCTTAGACCTTTACAAACTTATTTTTTCGACCTTGACTTAGACCTGTACAAACCATTAAATGAGAATATAATAATATTTCTGGTTGGTGATGTCCAAATGAGATCTAGGTCACTTCTATTTATAGGCTTCCATGGGTGTCCAACAATGTCCATTTGATGCTGAGGCCAACCTGTCCATATGTGCATAGTAGGGTGCATAAATTTAAAATCCATCTTCTGCTTGACCAAACAAGGTAATATTTAGTTCACTTTTGGTCCTCTCAAAAATAGTATTTTAGTTCCATAATAATCCCCATAATATGGGTTTTCCAAGGTGGAATTTGACTACAATTGCATATTTGAACACTCTTTCTTAATTTTGGAAGATTCAACCATTTGAAATTTGTCCATCTATCAATATGTCATCCTGTCAGCTTATGTCCCATCTATACTCAAATTTATCTGTTGAAATATTCTCGAATATAAGAAAAAAAATCATCGAGGAGAAAAATATGCCACCCTCTATCCATTAGGCTACGACCCATAATCTCTCTTAACAGGCTACTACCCGAAATATCTGTCAGTAGGCTACTACTCAAAATCTCATGTGGGAGCTACTACTAAGATCCCATATTGAGAAATAGGTGATGTAGGGGAGCTACTACACAACCCATCCTATTGTATATTGATATTCGCAGCAATGATCCTTAAGAATCATGTGGTATAACACCGACATCATAACCCTATCTTGGATGAGATACCAAACTTACTAAGAGGTAAATATCACATGCCTCCAAGTCTCCTCAACCTATTGGCCATAGAAGGAGGGATAACACCAACAAGCCTAGCTTGTGGGTATGATGCTAACTGGGCTATACTCTACAAAGACCAAGATAGGGTGAGCTACTACTCCAACCCTATGGGTAAAAGATACAAGTGAAACCCTATTGTCCATATATCCCTCAACCTTAGGAGCCCTCTAGCTCAATTTCTCACTCTGGGAGCTGAAATAGGGGGGAGAGTTGGATCAATGTCTTCGATTAGCGATTCTCCTTATCAAGAAGGGGCACATCCATTAGTCCAAGCTTCTCTCTAAATACCAACAAATTCCCTTTCAGTAAATCCTTCATGAGAATATTTGTAATTTTCTCATCTATCGATATGTGATGGAGTCGAACAACTCCTCTCTACACCATATCTCGAAAGAAGTGATATTGAATCTCAATGTGCTTGGAATTGAAATGGAATATAAGATTTTATACCATACATATCTCACTCTTGTCTTAATAATATATCACTATAGTTTCTAATACCTACTCAAATAGATTTCCAAAGAGCTTCCTCAACCAAATCACCTCGCATCTAGCCATGCTAGTGGAAATATACTCAGCCTCAGAGTTACTCAATGCTATAGACTTCTACATCCTTCTCATCTAATAAATCATGGAAGATCCATGACTAGAAAAAATTCAGGCATATTTTTCCTGTCAATAACATTTTGTGCCCAGTTATAATTAGTTTATCCATGAAGTAAAAAATCTATGGTAGAATATCTCAGACAAAGTGTGATCATCCCTTGCAAATATCTCGAAATGTGTTTGGCGGCAGCTTAATGTGCATGGAGAGGCTTGGCCATGAATTGACTGAACGTGTTTAATGCATATCATATGTATGGATGAGTGTTCACAAGGAACATCAAAGCCCCGATTAATTGTATATACTCAAATGGATTTGCCAAATTGGGTCCTGCAACTTCTCCACATAACGTCTTAAATTTAACTTCCATTGGTGTGGTCATGGAATTTCATTTTGTCATTCCAAATCTCTCTAACAGATTCAAAAAATATTTTCCTTACGAGAGGAAAATCCCTCGAAGCCTTTGCCACATCTCAAGGCCTAGAAAGTAGTGCATTAGTCCAAGGTCCTTCATCTTGAATTTAGAAGCTAACTCCCTCTCACAGTAAATTATTAGAGGCTCACTACCTATGAAGGATAGATCATTAACATATGAAAACAAAATTGATGCAGGAGAATCTAAGCATCCTTCATTAAAATCGGAATTCAGAGCTGTGAAAGAGGAAACATGGACAATCATGGGAAACTGGGGAAAATTTTGTTAAAACAGGGCTAAATTGATGGAATTGATAAAGCTTGATTTAATGTAATTATCTACCATGTATGCATAGAAAGATATTTAGGGGTTTTTATTGAGCAATTTGTAGGAGGAAATCGTGGATCTTAGATGAGCCACACTTTAGTAATTTTCTATATAAAGAGTCTGTGTTGTGTGATAGAAGGAGAGAGAGAGAGAGATTGGATACTATGTAGCCACAGGGGAATTTGCGACTAAGGCTAAGATGCCTTACACTATAATCGATTATGTATATAATTGAAATATACATGTTATGTGGATTTCGTGTGTCTGTGTGTTGTTTTACTTATAGTTTCAATGTATGCATTGAAAGAGTTAAATTCCATGTTACAGGATTGTTGATCGACCATCGACCACTACAAGGATCGATGGTGATCCAAAGATAATACGAGAGCCGTGTATGGAGTGATGCGAGTGTAAGATGAATCTCCTATGGACGTTGCCTTAAATGAGCATGGTAGAGATAACTCTGTGTTATAACATAATTCCACCAATAGAGAATGAGATCAGGTCAACGGAGGAGATTAAATGTAGAGGAAATCATCGGATCATGTAGATCGACGGATGATATTGGTAGAACAGAAGAAACCCTAATAAATCACGAAGAAACCCAGGAGTAGATCTGGATCGTTTGATCAACATATCCATAGATGTAACAGTCATCTTGTGGCTACGGGGATTGAGGTTTAACTCCAAAAACAAACCTGAGAAATCAATAAAAGGAGTTTAAATTTTAGAGGTGATCGGACCATCTGTTTAAAGGCAATCAGACACATATCGCATGAAAACAAGTGCAGTCCTTAATTCCAAAAATAGACACAATGAGGGTTTATACAACAAGGTTAAGACCTCATTGAGTTCTGGCCATCCAGACCATTCGTTGGGAGTTTGATCAGACGACAATCGTGCTCGAATGATCGTGTGGTTTAACGCACCAGACAGACCCAATATGTTATTAACACATGTTTATTTTCTTTCGAGCTTTGTGTCTTAAACATTAAGGTGGGACCAACGTTTGTTTATTGGGTTTTGTTGTATTACATTGTTTACTGACCGAACAGTGATTGGATGGGTTTTGTATAAAGCCCGAAATTATAAAGCTTCTGATATATACGTGGGCCAATAACCCACAGTTCCATGTACTAATATTGTAAATATGCAACCTTTCTGCATAAAAGCGATTGATCTGTCATCAATTTTGGTATCAGAGTAGGGAAAATATTTCTTGTGAGAAAGAGTTCAAGTGTAATTGAAGAAGGTACAATCATGATGAATATTGGTGAGTTTGTGGTTTTATTCTTGTTTTACATATCGGAAGAAGATGGTGAGAAGATTGCAACAACCTAGAGCATGGAGTGCTCATATGGTTCCAGAGAAGAGAACTAGAGAGATGCCGAAATACTAAGCTTAGAGGAGAAAATCTTGGTGAGGCATGTGTAGCAGGGAGGACTTGTTACTGCATAGGTTTTGTTGCAACACACAAATTTTGTTACGAAATATCATAAAGGCAATTCCACTGAGGATGTGGGTAGAGTTGCTTAGGGATGAAGGAGAAGCATATGACCAGGAGGTCATAAACTTTTGTACCTTGGGAGTCTGATGGAGGAGCATCCAAGCACTATTAATTAAAATCAAAATCCAAAGCTGTGAAAGAGGAAATGTGGACAATCATGGAAAACTAGAGCAAATTCTGTTGAAACAGGGTTAAATTGATGGAATTGATAAAGCTTGATTTAACGTAATTATCTACCATGTATGCATATAGATAGATTTAGGCGATTTGATTGAGCAATTTGTAGGAGGAAATCGTGGATCTTAGATGATCCACACTTTTGTAATTTTCTATACAAAGAATCTATGTTCTATGATAGAGAGAGAGAGAGAGATAGGATACGATGTAGCCATAGGGGAATTTGTGACTAAGGCTGAGATGCCTTAGAATGTCATTGATTTTGTATATAATTGAAATATACATGTTATGTGGATTTCGTGTGTTTGTGTGTTGTTTTACTTTTAATTTGGATGTATGTGCCAAAAGAGTTAAATTCCATGTTACAGGTTTGTTGATCGACCATCGATCACTACAAGGATTGGTGGTGATCCAAAGATAATATGAGAGGTGTATATGGAGTGATTTGAGTGCAATATGAAGTTCCTATGGAATTCACCTTAAATGAGCATGGCAGAGATAACTCTTCATTATAACATAATTCCACCAATAGCGAACGAGATGAGGTCAACAAAGGAGATTTAATAAATGTAGCAGAAACCATCAGATCATCTAAATCGATGCATAAGATTTGTGGAATAGAAAAAACCACAATAAATCATGAAGAAACCCAGTAGTAGATTTGGATCATCAGATCAACAAATCCATAGATCTAACGGTCATCACATGGCTACTAGCACTGAGGTTTAACTTCGAAAATGGACATGAGAAATCATTAAAAGGAGTTTAAAGTACATAGGTGATTGGACCGTCCATTTAAAGGTGCTCGGACACATATCACATGCAAATAGGTGTAGCCGTTCATTCTAAAAATGGACCCAATGAGGGTTTATACAACAAGGTTAAGACCTCGTTGAGTTTCGGCCATCTAGACCGTTTGTTGGGTGTTTTATTCAATGACAATCACACTCGAATGTGCATGCGGGTTAATGCACCAGATAGACCTGATATGTTATTAACGCAGGTTTATTTTCTTTTGAGCTCCAGATCTTAAACATTAAGCTAGGACCGTCGTTCGTTTATCAGGTTTTGTTGTATTGTATTGTTTGTTGACTGACCAGTGACTAGATGGGTTTTGTGTAAAGCCTGCAATTATAAAACTTCTGATATATATGTGGGTCCATAACCCACATGTCCATGTACTAATATTTTAAAGATGAAGCTTTTCTACGTAAAAGCGGCTGAGCTGTCAATTATCTATACTCAGATGGATTTTCCAAATCGGGTCCTGCAGCTTCTCCACATAATATCTTGAAGTTCATTTCCATTGGTGCGGTCATGGAATTTTGTTCTTTCATTCAAAATCTCTCTAATAGATTCGCAACATATTTTCCTTATGAGAGGAAAATCTCTCGGAGCCTTTGTCACATCTCAAGGCCTAAAAAGTAGTGCATTAGTTTAAAGTCCTTCATCTCGAATTTATAAGATAGCTCCCTCTCACAGTCAATTATTAGAGGCTCACTACCTATGAAGGATAGATCATTAACATATGAAACCAAAATCAGTGACATATCTTGGACTTCCTTGAAGTAGAAGGTGGGATCGACATTACCTCTTGTGAATCCTAGCTTCATCAAATAACTGTCTATGTGGGCGTACAATGCTTTGGGGGCTTTCTTCAAACCATAAAATGCATTCTTCAATCTACCGACATGTGTCTTTCGATCCTCTACTTCAAATGCTTGTGGTTTCTCAGCATACACTTATTCTTGTAACATGGCATGGAGGAATGTCGTCTTTACGTCCATTTGATAAAGGGTCCATCTTTGACTTGCGTCAAGGGAAACCTTCAAATGAATAGGTGTATATCGAGCCATAGGTGAAAATATATTGTCATAATATTGTCCTTCTTTCTATGAATCTCCTTGAGCCACAAACCTCACCTTATATTTTTCAATGCTACCATCAAATCCATGCTTGATATTGAATAACCGCTTTGAATTTGCCATGGATTTCCCCTTTGGTCTTGGCACAACATCACATATGTAATTCTTTATAATTGATTCATATTATTCAGCCATAGAATCTTTCCAAACTTTTTCTTTTATAACTTCTTCGAATGTGGAAGGTTCAAATTGAATCATAGTGCTCATGGCTACAACATATCATTGGTATCTGCATGTCTTCTTCCTTTCGATAAATGATCTTTTAACGGGAACTTCTTTCTCAACATTCTGTAGAGCGTCATGTAGCCAAAGTGATATCTCCCTAGTGGTATGATAACTTGGAGGACGATATATGGGATCCATAGGCTCTATGGGATCATCAACAATATTAGTATCAGATTTGGGCATGGAAGGACCATCCAAAATATCCATATCCTCATTCTTCTTAGGAGGAGGAGGTGAAGGAAGGTCCCTTTATTTTCCAAGGGAGGCATCTTCATCGAATGTAACATCCCTACTAATTTCAACCTTCTTTTGACTAGTAATATTTATTCTAAATGCTTTAAATTTTCACTATATCCAACAAACATACCTTTTCTTAATGTAGCTTCCAATTTGTCCCTTTTGTCCTTTGGCACATAGAAATATACGGGACATCCAAATATGTGAAGATGACCATTTTCAGGCTTGACACCTGTAATACTTCTTCGGGGGTATTTTTTTCCAAAGATGGATGACAAACCCTATTTTGAACATATACAATAACATGTGAAGCTTCAACCTAAACGAAATCATGAATTTTTATATCATGGAGCATTGGTTAGGTAACTTCTACAATAGACCTATTCTTTCTTTCATTTAGACCATTTTGATTGGGAGTATATGGCACAATTGTTTCCTTCTTGATACCTCAGTTCTTCCAAAATTCAATAAAATCATATGACATGTATTCTCCACCATTATTGGACCTTAATATTTTGATCTTATTCCCTATTTAATTTTCAATCAATCTTTTGAAATCCTTGAATGTTTTGAAGGCTTCATCCTTATGCCTCAAAGAGTATATCCATGTCTTTCTTGAAAAATAACCAATGAATGTGATGTAGTAGAGATAACCACTAATAGAGTGCATGAGTATTGGACCACATATGTCAGAATTAATGAGATGGAGGATGTTAGTGGTCTTGTTCTCGCTAGAGGGGAATGGTCCCCTTGTCATATTTCCACTAGCGCATCCTAGACATACTCCATCATGTTGAGATTGAACCTTTGGAATCCCTGAGACCAATTTATCCAATTTCGGAAGAGCATCATAATGTAGATCATCCAACCTTCGGTGCGATAATTTTCTTAGATTATTAGTATTAAGAGCCAATGGTATTAATGGTCTTTTAATGACCCTATAGATTCCTTCATATCTGGATCCCAATGTGAATGCATTTCTCACAAGTCATCGAACAGGCGAAGAAATAATTTTTCTTTTGATGAAGGAAACCTCATCCCTTTGTCTTCCAAAGTAGATATTAATACCAAATTATTCTTCAACCCATGAACATACATCACATCATGTATCAATATATATTCCCCATAATTTAAATGAAATTTGAAGGACACAAAACCTTTAACGAGATGAGTGGAGTTGTCTCCAAGAATGATTTTCAAACTTGACTCCCTCTCTACTTATCAGAGAGAACTTCCTTATAACCAAATAAGTGATGTGTGACACCACAATCAACCAACCAACTATCCCACCAATGCAAAGGAGATGAACTATTAAGGGAATAAATAAGAATATATTCAGATTGATTTGCAACATTACGTTCATACCTAGGGAATTTTGATTCTTTTGAGGACAATGATCTTCTTCATGGTCACTTGGAGCATCTCTTATTCTTTTTCATATTTTCCATAGCAGAAATTTCTTCCGTCATCTCCTCTAACTTGTTCTTGTTTCTTCTCATATTGTAACATGGTCCATTTTTCTTCTCAGGGGACTGCCGAGCCTAGTGGCCTTTCGTATGACAATTTTAGCATTCAATATTCACATATTCCTTTCTTTAATTTCATTTCAAGGAGGAAGATTTCTTGATGGAACTCCTTTCGATTTCTTCATCTTTTTATCATAAGTGATGAATGCATCACGCTCTCCTTCTTCATGCTTTTGAATCCTTCCTCTTGATATCATCCTTAGCTCTTCTTGAGTGAGATTTCCAACAATTTCATCAAATGAAAGGAGGGCATTGCTATTAGTTATGACAGTGATGAAGGTTTCAAAAATACGAGGAAGACCTCTTAGAGTCACAATAACGAATTCCCTATCAGACATAGATTCTCCAACTCTTTGTAATTGATCTTTAAAATGAGATATCCTCATTATGTAACATTGAACAAACTCTCCTTTGATCATCTTGTTGTCTTTGAGTTGATCTTTCAAGCAGATGATTTCATTCAGATTGTTAACTTCATACATATCAACAATATTATCATACATCTCTTTAGACCTTCTAATATGCAAGTAAATTATCTTGTAAACTATCAGCTATAATTTTCCTTCTTTTCAACTCACCTTTATTATTCGTCTTTTTAACAGCAGCATAACTATTCTATGGAGGTTCATGTACTTTTCCTTGAATGTAGTCCAAAACATTATTGTTCTCGGCTATTATCTCCAACTTAACTTTCCATGTAGCAAAATTCGATGACTCACCCAACTTCTCATCACTCTTGAAGAATGAAGTCATCTTGAATTTGACTAGATCACATATTTCAACTTTCCAAAGATGATTTCTTCAAATCTTGTCTCCTTTTGGGATTGTCCTTCACCTTAGATCTGATACCATTTTAATTTTTAGATTTTTCTATATTGTATCAATTACTTTAGCCCAATTCTAAACATCAATTAGAATTTTTTCCAATTACAATTAGTCTTTCCGTTCATAAATAGTAATTGAAGATAGAACAATAAATTCAACAACAAAGGAGAAAATCAACACATCAGCAACAAAAACCAAATTTGGTGAAATACCAGGGAAAATTGCCACTAGAGGGAAAACCCTTTGAAATTCTTCTTCTATTAAATTAATGTTCAACAAATAGTACAATGACCCCAATACAATATCATCAATAATAAAACCCAATAACTTTCAAAAATGAATTTCTAGTGTCAGATTATATTAGAGACAACTTCTTCAGTTTTGGGTCAGTTCTAGATAACTTCGGTCAATGGTCAACTTCACTCAAACTCCTAGTCACATGCATAAGGGGTAGTGAGAGAGACTATAGGATCTCAAGCTCTCCCTTGATGACTATCTACCAGTGACTATAGCTAGAAATGCTTTTTGGCAAGCCTGTGACTATAGCCTGTAAACCCTAGATCATCATCGAGCCTCACACCTTGTAATCTCATACCTTTGGAAACATTTTTTTTGGACATCTCCTCAGACTTGTGTGAACCAATCAATGAGAAAAGAAGAGGATTCTTGGTTGGTTATGTCCAAATGAACTCTAGGTCAATTGTATTTATAGCCTTCCAAGGGTGTCCAACAATGTCCATTTGATGTTGAGGCCAACTTTTCAAAATGTGCATAAATTTAAAATCCAACTTCTTGTCGAAATGAGGTGATATTTAGGTTGACTTTTCTGCTCTAGAAAAGAGGAATTCAATTCCATTAACATCTCCATAATATGAGTTGTACAACGTGAAATTTGAAGGTAGTTGCATCTTTTAACAAGAAAAAGATGGATTTATTTAAAACCTCAATTAATTTTGTGGGAAACACAATATCTAATGGACAAATATCCTTGCAACAACATGCAATGGAATTTGCTGATAAGTTTCCTAATAAAATAATAGACAGAACCCACATTTAGAGGTTCTTGGAAAGCCTAAATTATGTAAGCCATTTCTACAAAGGTTATGTCCAACACAAGAAGATATTGAATAAAATTTTGTCAAAAAATCCTCCAACTTGGTTTGAAGCTCACACAAAGGTTGAAAGAAATGTCAAAGATAAGGTGTGAAATCTCCCCATACTCTATGTTGCATATGATGAACTCCCCAAAATTTTCAAATATGATGCTAATGAAGCAAAATGGGGAATAATCCTCAAACAGGAAAGGTATGATGGTTAGAATAATAAAGAAGAAAATATTCAGTTTTCTTTAGGAACATGGTAGGAATGAGAGAAAATTTATGAAATTATAGACAAAGAGATCAAAGTTTCTCTAAACGCAGTTAATAAATTTGAAATATTCCTAGTAAATAAAAGATTTACCTTAAGAACATATGATTTATTTATGAAAAAGGTCTTGACCAAAGAGATTAAAAAAGAAAGTGAAGAAAAATTTGCTAGATGGTAAGCTCTTTTTTCAAATTTTGATTTTGGTATTAAGCACATAAAGTGTAGCTAGAAGTGTATCCAAAACTTTCTCAGCTGAGAAAAATTGCAGAAAAATCTAAGTGAGCGTGATAAAAATTTAAAATCTAGTGAGCATGGAAAAAAATTAAAATCAAGCTAGCGTGTGAAAAATTCAAGATCAACCGAGCGTAAGAAAAATTCAAATTCAGGTGACCACAATAAGAAATCAAGTTAGCATGAATCTAAATACCATTGGATGGTCATTGTTATAGAATGGAGTAATAACCAAGAACATGTCAAACAAATTCCTCTCAACATGTCTTGGAAAGCATATAAAGAAGAGTGGAAACCCACTTGGCATCTTAGGAGTACATAAGTCTTAGATATGAATCTCCAACCCAGTACAATACTAACCCATCTTGTGCTAGAAGTGTGTGATAGGGCCACCTCAACTATTATAGTACCTAACATGGTATACAAATGAGAAATTAGAAAGGATATGTAGGAAAAAGAAGATTTGACATAAAAAATCCATGATATTAACATTTTTTAGTAGGAATACAATAGGAGTAGAGACCTAGTATATAAATATCTTAGTCTGAATAGCCCTAGGATTCTTCGCTAAAGGCCAAGTAATGATCTTCTAAAATTTCCCGGTCATGTACAATTTTAATTGGTATCAATTCCTCTTAATTGTTGGAAATGATGTGTTGGTAAGAAGAGTGTTTCATCCAAAAACCATAAGGTGTCCAAAACTATAAGCATTCAAAGAATAGGAGATATGCTTTTCAGGGGGAGAATATCATATATGCCCAATTCCTAGAGTAGAAAGACCAGCTACAAGTAGACACAGGAAATATTTAGCAAATGATTTATTCTTTTACATGTATTTATTTAAAATCTTTTAGCAAAGCTTGAATGGCAGATTTCAAGTGCACCATCATGAAGATAAAAACCCTTGAAGAGAATATTACAGAGCATAATAAGTTGTGATGGCCTATGTAGAAGAGACAAAGCTAGTGGTGGCTCATGCAAGGAGAAGTGTGAAAGTAGCAAGAGAATTGACTATCAATGAAAATGAGTAATGAGGTGTTTCCATCAATTTCAAAAGGGATTTTTTGGACAATTTGCATTGTCAGGATGCTTGGCTACATCCAATGTGTTTGAACTGATGTCCATTAGGTTAACATTGATATTGGTAGTAGCAAATGTTTTGTCATTCATGTTCACTAGGCTATTTGTAATGGCAAATTGGAATATTTCTACCGTGCACAGTATGTTAACCTCAGGGCGGCTCCCATGGTTGTTGAAGTCCCTTGTAGAGAATCATCATAGTAGTAGTCATATTGTAGAAGCCATCATATGATGACTATAATAGTTGGGAGTCCCGAGGTTTGAGGATATTTCTCTATCAATAGATCAACTTAGATGACCTTAGAAGTGGCATAGTTGGAGAGTTCTCAAGAAGATATTTCCAATAGTATGTGGAAGTCCAAAAATGACCTCCTGGATCAAGCTTTATGGCTATTCAAAATTCATATACTCTGAAATGTCAAATGTTGATCCAAACTTGGTGGAAGGCCTTAGTAGCAGTTAAGTATAGCATAAGGCCAAAGCGAGTGGAAGTTTGGTGGGAATTGGAAATTTAAACAACATAAATGTTTAGTGGTGTATCAAGTGCCACACATCCCACCAATGCATCATAAATAATTGCGATAGAGTTAATTGATCAATAGGTAAAAGTGAAACATGGCCACATTAAAATTCTATGTAATAAAAGTTAAGGAAGGCAAAACAAGATGAAGGTCATGTGACATGTATTCGAAGATGAATTTTAGGAAAATCACTATAGTAGGCATCATTTTTGGCTTATTAATGCCAAAGGAAATTGAAAAATGCAAAAAAGCATTAAAAGAGAAAAGGAAGGTGAAGAGACACAAATTTGCATGAGAGGGAAATTAGAGGGAAGAAAAAGGAAATTGAAGAAAATAGAGGATTCAATGATAAAACAACGTATGAGGACCAGATCACAGTTTATTGTTAGTTCCATTTTTCTCTCTCATTTAGTATTGCACACTTAGAGCAATCTTGGAGCACTCTAGCATTGGAGAAAGGAAAACAAATTAAATAAAAGGAAAGTAAAGAGAAGACAAAGAAATCAAAGGAAATGAAAGTACAAACAAGGAAGGTTGGATCAAATAACTATATTAGGAGGATTTGGTACATTTTGTGGCTATAGGTTGGATTAATTAAAATGAAAGCATTGGTTTTATATATAAATACAATAAATTAATATTACTTCCACAATTATTTATGTTATTTTTTAAACTATCTCTCATTGGACGTGATTTATGATTATTGTATTATAATTTTAAATTTTATTTTATGTTATTAATTTTTATACTCCAAACATTATCATAATTATTATTGATATCTTTTACAAATAGTTAAATAAAAAAAATTTAAATACAATTGATTTTGTATTAAAATATTTATTTATTTTTAAAATTAATTTATATTATATTATATATATTTATATTATTATTTTTTATTTAAAATTATTATAATATATAAATATTTCCTTCAAACATCATTCATATATATTTCTTATAAGTGATGTAGTTTATATTCTTCGTTGACTCAAAATATGGAGAAATACACTATAGTTATTGTCCATTTATACTCATTAATTTCTTTTTAGGTAAATGTTTATAGTCAACCATGGTTTACGTTTTTTAAGCTTTTGGAAGTTATGTTAATTATTTATGCAAAACATTTTCTCCTTTACATAGAGAAATAACAAATTACAAAACATTCTAAACTCAAGTATTTATAAATATGTCATCATTTATATAACATACAATATTTTCAATATTCAATATATACACATTTTATTAAATAACAACATTACTTCACATTTTTCTAGAATTTCATGCACTACAAATTGCAGAATTTTATGGAGATAGTTTCTCTTTCACACGGATAAGTATAACTAGCAATAAATAATTGTAATTGTTGGTAAACGACTTGATTTGAGCAATATTTAACAATTGTTGAAACCAATTGTCTTATCATTTTAACAATATATGCTTTAACAATAATGTAAATTTGAACTTTAATTTTCTATAACTTTTTTTTAAGTTGTATTTAATTGTAGCTATAAAACATTCCTAACACTTTTCTTGAGCCTAGTTGTGATAAAATATGTGATTTTATAGTAATTGCTAAATATTTTGATTTAATGACATTGTCTTTACTTTATGTTTTATATATCCATCATTTAAATAGATGTTTTAGGTTCACATTTAATGTACCCTTTGTATATCATGTGCATATTATAATTTATCCCATGTTAATTATTCATATTTATATTCATATGGTTATCCCCAAATTTATTATTTTTTATTAAATTTGAAATAATTTAATATTCATTAAAAATAGCTAATATATATGTTCTAATAATGTCATGTTATTTTTTATAAAATAATCATATGATGAGAGTGTCAATATTCCATGTTGATAAAGTTAATATCTTTTTCAGTATTATAATGTCTTTAGTTTCATTTTAATTCACACTAATAAATGATTAAATTATATATTTTTTAATTACCTAACTTTCTTGATTCATGTGATTTGACTACATTGAATCATAAATATATATGAATCATGAACATATTAAGAGTCACTTAATGTTATTGGACAATTTGATTAGGCGTACGAACAAATGTATTGATTTGATCATCAATATATATGATTTGTACTATTGAAGTAATCTACTTATACAAATATATTCATAACCTTTCAAGTGCATATGAAGAACCACATGGATATGTAATGAAAATTTAGTTAAGTTACCCACCTAAGTTGTGCATAGGACATTATCTATCAATTTGAATATGATTTTGTGAACATGCTAATATGATTTAAACTTATTGGAAAAACGAGATATTTGATGTGCCTATATAAATTATTTAAAATTATTGAGAAAATGAGCTATTTGATGTGTATATGTAAATCCTTGTAAATGTATAAATAAACATTGCTAATTCTTTATAGACATGTGTAAATGTTGTAAAGAAATGTCGATACATGATAGAAAAATGACACATTTCCATGAGGGTAGGTCATATGATGAAACTCAAAAATTATTATGGACGGGCATGTTATAGCTACATTAAATCCTCACGCCTCAATGACCAAGAGCCTCTCAGTGTGAATAAAGGGAATGTAGATAACATAGTTCCCTTCCTTCCATGAAAATGTCTAATTGAATGGATGATCATAACCTCCCCATTGGTCTTGATTATATTGGTCACATAGTAATGTTGATATAGATTCAATATTTTTAGAAATATATATTTTATGTGAATCCAATTCAAAATTATATTATGAATAAGTAAATTCTTTAAAGTAATATTTATACAAGGATAATTACATGCATTAATAAGATTAGGCATCCGGGGTTAAAATATATTTTATTTCGATGTGAAATTTGGAATGGAAGTTAGACATTAACAATATGTATTAGTATAAATTTAATAGATTATCTTAATTTTTTTTCATATGAAATAACACATGAAAAAATCAAGAAAATTGGAAAATATAATAAGAAATATTGAAAATTGGAACAACTATTGAGAGAGGAAATATAATAATAATTCATTTTTAAAAATTAGAATTATTTATGGAGGGGACATATGGATGGATGAATAATAAATATATTAGTGAATAATAATTAAAGTTTTGCATGAGTGGACATGTCTTATTTTGTACAAATAATATAAGAAGAGTGATAGAAAGTTGCTATACAAGACATCTAGGGAAATTTTCAAAATAAAATGTTAAACAATTTTCTCTTAATTGTATTAAATCTTAATTAAGTCTTATTTTGAAATGGATATTTTATATTTCTTTTATAGTTATATAATTGACTATTGAAAAGTTGAGGCTCAGGTCAGTTAATTATTATTAATTTGCACATATTTATATAACTTTTGTAACTTCAAAACCTAAAATCATTTAATTATTGTTAATATATAAGCTTTGTGAATTCAAACAGAGAGCTCCACGTCGTCTTCGATTCAAAAATTTGAACAAAAAAGAGACCCAAAACCCCTAGCATGGAATCCCTATGTTACCTCTACAACAAAAACAAAAAAAAATCTCTAACAACAAATTACAACTTATATTTATAAGGTAGCTAAATATTTATAAGATACTGAAATTAAAAATAATGCATGCAAATTTAATAGGCATAAACCCATCTTAAAACCTCTTCAAGCTTTATGTTAACTTATTGCTAAATTGTACTCATAACTTTGGTGGCGGTCACTAAGGAATGTGTCGTAGGCGGCCTGAGAATGGTCTTTGTAGATGAGAATGCTTTTTCAAAGATCAGAGCTGAGAGGGTACAAAAGTCCCTCCCACTGATCGCTCCCTTGAAATAATCTCCATCTCTTGGCAATGCTTCCTCCTACACCCATGTCTTCCATGAACGTCTCAGGGAGATGAAATGGAAGAGATTAATGAGGAAAGAAGTGAGGAACCAATAGAGCCAATACATAAAGATAAAGGGAAAAGGAAAGAACAGATCAAAACAATGGAAGAAGACAAACGAGGACTAAATAAAATGGAGATGGAGCAAAGGAAGATGGAGATAGACCCATAGAAATAAAATTTTAGTGAAGAGGAAAAAGTGGTGGAGAGATTACTACAGGAATGGAGACACCTAGATGAGAGGTTCATTCCAGAAGACCAAAAGCAGTTATACAAAAAAGTGTTTCAATAGTATAAAATGAAACTATGAATGATCATTTTAAGTTAGCTAGAGCATCTAGGATCACAGGGGGGACAGGGTCAAGAATCAAGAGTACCAGGCAAAGAAGGGAAAAAAAGGGGAAGAAGACCCATTAGTGAATCCATCCAAATGGTGGGATAAATGCGTGTTAATTTAGGAAGACTGATTCCATTATCAGAGGTATTCCACCAACCAACCAAACTATTGAAATGATAATCACGACCTGGAAAATAAGAGGTGTAAATAGTAAAGGGAAATAGAGATATCTTAAAGAAAGGCTACGGAAAGATAAACCTAGTGTGATGTTAGTTCAAGAAACCAAGATTAGTGAACTAAAATTTAAGGAGATCATGGGAGACTTCAAGCCCAGGAACAAGATAGTAGGACAAGATGCTATAGGAAGTGCAGGAGGTGTGGCCATACTATGGAACACTGAAGAGGTAATATTCAAAGAATGGGTAAGTATGCCAAGGATCCTCTCTGGCAAATTTAGAAACATTGGCTCCAAAGAATGGGTTCTCCTCTCAGGGGTCTATGGTCCTCATATCCCAGGAGAAAGAAGGACCTTCATCTAAAACTTCGTAAATGTGTGAGGTTTGTACGAAGATACACCATGGATTATAGTAGGGGATTTTAACATGAATACATCCTTAAAGGAAAAAAGAGGATGTGTGATAAGAATAGATGCATATATGGATCTATTTGCAGACACCATAAATGACGAAAGGCCAGTGTATATCCCAACTAATAATGGGATACACACCTGGAATAACAGAAGAGGAGGGAAGCATCAAATTGCCTCAAGGTTATACAGGTTCCTAATATCTGAGCAGCTTATGAATAGAGACATTTTTGTGGAAGTGACGATATTACCTGGGATGGGATCGGACCACTGGTCGGTTAGATTAGAGATTAATCTCAAATTCAGTCCTAAAAATTGTCCATTCCAATTTGAGGCTTTCTGGCTTAGTGACCCTAAGTTTATAAACAAAGTAGAGAATTGGTGGAAGCAAAGTGAACAAAGGGGAAGAAACATAATGCAAATGTTCCAACATAAGTTGAAGGAAATGAAGCAAAAAATCAAGAAGTGGAACAAAGAAGAATTTGCAAACATAATACAGGATCAAAAATAGTTAAATCAAAGGATGATGGTAATCCAACATGAAATTATAAGGGAAGGGTGAAGTGAAGAATTAGCAGTAGAAGAAGGGAGACTAGTCAGCCAAATAGAGGAAAGAAGGAAACAAGAGGAAATCTTATGGCGACAAAAGTCATGAGTGAACTGGTTAAGGAAGGGAGAGAGGAACACCAAATTTTTCCACAAGGCGATGGTACAACATAGACAGAGAAACATAATATTTTCTTTGAAAAATGAAGAAGGAGTTCGACAAACTTAGCATGAGGATATGGAGGAAACCCTAGTTAGACATTTCAAAGATCTTCTAATAGAACCATAGGTGGAAAGGCAAGAAGCAATTCACAGAATATGCAACCAGATCCCTAATATGATCACCAGAGATCAAAACCTTGCTTTAATGAGAGAAAATACAATAGAGGAAGTCGAGGAAGTAGTGAAAGGACTGAAAAAATAAGGCCTCGAGACTGGATGGATTTACGACGGAATTCTATCAAGCTACATGGAATTTCATAGACACTTTCATCTTAGAAGTGGCGAAAGAATCTAGAAGAAATCAAAAGGTATGTCCAGGTTTAAATTCTACCCTCCTCTCTCTGATTCCTAAAACCTCCAAATCAGATGACCTGTAGGGCTTTAGACCTGTTGCCTTATGTAATGTTATCTATAAAATTATTTCCACTCTAATAGTTAAAAGATTGAAACCAATTCTGCCTAGTATTATATCCCCGGAGCAAACAGGGTTTATGTAGGGTAGATAGATCTTAGATGGATTGATAGCGTCCCAAGAAGTGGTTCACTCAGTGAGAACAAAAAATGTGGTTGGAATGATGATCAAATTGGATCTATCCAAAGCCTATGATAGATTAAATTGGGAGTACCTGAGGAAAGTTTTGGAGGGCTTTGGTTTCTATAAGAGATGGATAGAATGGATCTCAGTGATGATATCCACCCTGGTCTTCTCAATCCTTTTAAATGGAACCCCGTCATCCACCTTCAATGCCACTAGAGGTCTCAGGTAAGGGGATCCCATATCCCCCTTCCTCTTAATTATTGTTGCAGATGGGCTAGGACGATACATCAAAAAGGAAGCTGGAGGACATAATTAAAGGGATAAGGGTTGGGGGGAACGATCTCCCGATAACCCATTAGCAGTTCATGGATGATATCATGCTCTTTTGTGTTGTATCTCTCAGGGAAGTTAAGAAGATGAAAGACATCTTAAATCTATTCATGGAAGCTTCGGGCACTCAAATTAATAAGGAGAAATCCTCTGCTTACTTCTTCAACACAATTGGTAATGTAAAAACTTACCTTGCAAGAATTTTGGGATTCAGGGTAAGAGAGCTACCCATCAAGTATCTAGGAATCACCTTGGAAATCAATTCTCTCAAGATGGTAAATTGGCATTAGACTATCTAGAAGATCCTAGGAAGAGTGGCCAAATGGTTTCAGATATCTAAACCTTGCAGGAAGAGTAGTCTCGGTGAAAGAAGTCCTACAATCAATACCGATTAACCAATTATCTAGAATGGCAGTGTCGAAAGGGGAATGTTCTAAAATGGTGGAAATATATATAATATTCCTATGGGGAGGGCCTCAACAGTAGAAAAAATGGGCTTTGATATCCTGGCAAGGATTGACCATAAAAAAGGAGGATGGGGGCCTATGACTGAGGGATCCCTACCTCATCAATCAAATTATGGGAGCCAAGCTGTAGTGGAGATGGATCGCAGGAGGAGGAGACCTTTGGAAATGAATATGGACAAGGAAGTACAAGATTCCAAGGAGAGAAGAGGATATATTATGGTATGCAAACCCACCAAGAGGATCTACCATTTGGAACCTGACAAGCTAGAACAGGAACATAATCACAAACCATGCCTTTTTGGAAATATGAAATGGTAAAACAACAAAGTTCTTGGAAGAGGCTTGGTAACAATGAGAAAAATTAAGTGAAAAGTAGGAACTAAGAAAATTTTTACAGTTTTCAAAAGAGGTAGGCCTAAATCAAACAGATGATTTCTGCAAATAAGACCACAATGAGGAGAATTGGAGAGTTTGGAAAAACCCAGAAGAATGGGGTCAAAATATAGAAGAAGAACAAAGAGAGTTCTATGTAAAAGAAATGGGAACAAGAAAGATATCCATCAGAATAGGACTTGATATCTTGAGATGAGGACACTCTATGAAAGGGACTTTTATGATTAAAGAAGGATATGGTTTAAAAACTGAGCAGGAACAAGAAGGACTCCAACATCTATGGAAACAAATCTGACATATAAAATGGTGGCCGAAAGTCGCTCACTTCCTCTGGCTAACATGCAAAGGCCATATATTGACATGGGACCAACTTCAGAAAAGAGGGATGCAAGGGCCATTCCTATGTGGTCTATGTAAGTAGGATAATGAAAATATAGAAAACTTAACGAATTCATGCTAGTTCGCACAACAATAGTGGGAAGCTATCTGTGATGTCTTTGGGAGGACATATAGGAATTAACAGAGAATAAGGGAGGCAATCCAACACTCAGGACGAGTCACTTTACCAGCCCTGTTCTAAATAGAGCTTGGGGATTAGTAGTAGGATTTAATCTTTGGACGATATGGAAGGAATAGAACCGACAGATTTTCAAAAACAAGGAATCCACTCAAGAGCGGGTATGGAGAAGAGTAATAGAAAATATCAAGGAAACCATCCTAGTAGAAGAATGACACCAAGAAGATTGGGAGACCTCGCCATTGGAAGCAAGAATCCTAAAAAAGCTAAACCTAGCCAAAGAAATGGTGGGAACACATACATGGAAAGCAACAATGAAGAGCAGGGAATCCCCCAGAATTTCACTAGACTAGTAGAAGGATTCATTAAATTGAACTTTGATGGAGTCTCCAAAGGGAACGCGAGTATTGTAGGGCTAGGTGGCATCTTCAGAGATTGCCAAGGCAGGGTTAGATTGTTGTATTTGGCACATTGTGACATGATGAGTAACAATGAAGCAGAACTCATGGCAGTCCGACAAGGTATGAGAATAACTGTCAAGCTTGGGTATAAACAACTAGAAGTTGAAGAGGATTCATTACTGATAATCAACATGATGAGAAAACTTTACAATGGAAAGCCATGGGACAAGCTCAGCCAAAGCTGGAGAACAGCAAGCCTCATCCAAGAGCTGGGAGAAATAATGAAATGGTTTGATTATATGATAATCAAGCATGTAAAAATAGAAGGGAATAAAGCTGCTGATTTCTTGGCCAACTAGGGGTGTAATCAGCGAGGAGGACGCATGGAAATAACATGGCTTATACAACCAGGGGATACAGGAATGGACCCGCTAAGAGATATATTAGCCCAAGATGCTTATCATGACTAGACGAAATGATAATGATCATAGAAAACCCCCGATCGGGGTGACGGACTAGGTAATCAATGTAATAATGGAAGTCAAGGGCCAGGAGGTGAGAGCACTGCCTACCACTCCCCACACGCTTATCCCACAGGGCGTGGTGGTGTCCCGCATGTCTGCAGCGACGTCGGAAGGGAGAAGTGTCGTTTCGTACGCAGGTAAGAGAAGAGGTGGTAAGGACAGCTGCATAAGGTGGATGGGATGGCAGGTAGGCAAGGAAAAGTATGAGAGGGAGCGTAGAGAAGGGAGGATAGATAAATTGAAGGGCTGCGAGAGAAGGAAAGTGGAGGACTAGCCATACTCGCATTCAGCAAGAAGGCATAGCAACCACGGGTGATAGACAGCTATGACATGGGGCATCCAGCCAGAGGAAGAGGCCGCGGAGGATGAGGAAAATCTGGTCCTCGTTCAAAGGACCTGGGAACTACGGAATAGAGGAAAGGGAGAAGATCCATAAACGAGACTATTAGGGAGGCAGCAGAAGCATATAAGGAAAGAACGGATGTAGGGATCCGCAAAATTATAGAAGAAATGAAGGACCGAATTATGGAAGAGGACTCCAAGGATGAAATCGAGGAATGGAAAGAACACATTCCAGATCCTGGGAACACTAGAGGGAGACTATCCCAATTCAAACAGACCTTGCATCTATATTGGCTCATGAAAAGATTCGTAGGAAAAGCAATGGAATAGGCGTTTAGGGGGATCACTCTGATCATTAGAGACATGCCAGACTACAAAAATGACTCTTAAACTATCCAGTTCCAGCTCTGCAAGCAGGACATTACACTGGATCGTATCCAGCGACACGTTCCATGCATTATCGAAATGACACCAACACCTAGATATTCAGCTAAAGATCCAGCGACAATTAAGTCAGAACCGAAAGACCTCAAAGAATAGTTGAGCCCAATGATAAAGCTCAAGTTTTTTGTTTTTTAATGGCTAGTTTTCTTTTACAGGTATCTAAGACTATAGACTAGTTCTTAAATAGTTATGTATATATTGCTTAGGTAAAAACACTCATAACTTGTTACAATATGCATCGGTGGCCAACAGGTTTGGTTTCCCATTGGCCAAGTTGAAGCCACCTATTAACTGTATGTGGTTTCAGTTTGTTTATATATAAATAGAAAAAGAGGATCTACCTAAGCTTACAAAAAAAATTATTAATAACTTGTACTGATAACTTCAGTAGAACTTGCTGATGAATGCATCGTAGCCTGCGTGAAAATGGTCTACGTAGATGAGAATGCTTTTCCGAAGATCAGAGCCAAGAAGGTACCAGAGTCCCTCCCACTGATCGCTCCCCTGCCGTAATCTACATCTCTTGGGGATGCTTCCTCCTACACCCATGTCTGCCATGAACGTCTCAGAAAAGCTATCGGATAAATTATAAGGTCCTGCTATGATTTAACGTGTTCTTGAAATACATTGTTTGACACAGATTCTGGTCACTAAATATTTTCAAAGTGTACACAAATTTAATCTGGGAAGTAATAAAATGAAAGTGGAACATGTTGTTTTAATTTTTTAAAACACTAATTCAAAGTCATCTTAATGGTGAATTGATTTATTAATAATGTAATGTAAAAATAAAGGAGTTTATTCGCAGAAGTAATGAAATGAAAACCAACAAGATCATGAAAAACATTAAATACCAACACGAAAAGTATTACACAAGATCGATGGTTAGGCGTTATTTAGAAATTGATATAATTTCTGGGAAATTCATTCAAGGTTTGGATATGATTGACGATGAATGAAAACTAAATCACTCACAGTAATCACCAATGACCAACAACCAGAAATTAATTTCATTTGTTGAAACGACCAGGAATGTTATGTCTTCATGGCAAGAATACTATGATAGGTTTAAGTGGTATAACATAGTTCAATTTAAATTTTATTTAACTTCAAAAGAATATAAATTGATTGGGAATATACAATTTTATAATTTGACTTGTACTATAATTTTATTTTTTATAAATTTATTATTTTTAATCGAGAATCAATAAATTATAAATCTGTTTTATTCTCTATATATATATAATGAATTTAAAATAGTTATTTTTTTATTTAATTAAAATTATGATTTTTATATAATTGCTAATTTTGTTATATATATTAATATTTATATTTTTTTAAGATAAATAAAGTTTATAATCATAATAAAATTAATACTAAATCAGTTTATGGGACACGTAAATCAATTTTGTATTTATCTTTAGGGTTTATATACCTTGGGTTTATAATATTAATCCTTTGGGTTTAATATTATTCCTTTGCTTTTATAATATCTTGGGATTTTAGTATTAATCCATTAGGTTTATTGTTCATTTGGCCTTATAATATCAATCCCTTGGGTCTATTAATCTAGGGGTTCATATTCCTAGGGTATAATATTATTTATAAAGTTTTATAATATTAATCCTAGAGTTTAATATAAATCCCTTGAGTTTATAATCATGGTCAACCATGATCTAATGTCAAATAGCAACAAAGATTGTCTGAATACGAAAATCAATTATCAACTCCTATAGCTTATGGTCAGCCATGGTCCAACATCACATTTACACAAAGATCATCTCAATATAAAAATCGACCATGGAAAGTCATGGTCAACCAAGGATAGTCATGGTAAATCATTGTCAACCATGGTCAACCATGGTTCAATGTCATGTTGTGCCAAATATTGTCTCAATATGCAAATCAATCACGGTCAACTATGTTTAATTTAGCGTTTATAATATATATCATACGGTTTGTGTACCTTGGCTTAAAATATTTATCATAGGATTTTCTCAATATGAAAATCAATCATGGTCAACCATGGTCAAATGTCACATTTCAACAAAGGTTATCTCAATATGAAAATCAAACATGGTCCAACGTCACATTGCGACAAATATTGTCTTGACATTAAAACCAATTGTGGTCAATCGTGGTAAACAATGGTTCAATGTCACATTGTGACAAGGATTGTCTCAATTTGAAAATCAATAATTGTTAACCATGTTCCAATGTCACATTGTGGCAAAGATTGTCTCTTGTTCCAATGTCACATTGTAACAACCACAGTTATCCATGGTCAACCATGTTCCAATGTCACATTGTGACAAGATTGTCTCAATATGAAAATCCACCATGGTCAACCATGGCCAATCATTGTCAACCATGGTCAGTAAGCCTGGTCACATTGTGACAAATATTGTCTCTTGGTCTAACATTACATTGTGACAACATGGTCATCCATGGTCCAACGTCACATTGTGACAAACATTGTCCCAATATGAAAATCAGTCATCATCAATCATTGTCTAACATCACATCGTGAGAAAGATTGTCTCAATATGAAAATCAATCATGGTCAACCATAGTCTAATGTCACATTATGACCAAAATTTTGTCAATATGAAAAACAACCTTGGTTAACCATGGTCATTTTAGGGTTTATATAGCTTGAGTTCATAATATTTCTTCCTTGGCTTTAATATTATTCCCTTGGGTTTATAATATTTATTTTTGGGTTTATATGCGTTAGGTTTATAATATTAGTCCATTGGGTTTATAATATCAATCCCTTGGGATTATCAATATAAGCACTAATATTCCTAGGTTATAATATTATTCATAAGATTTATAATATTAATCCTATGGTTTATCATAAATCCCTTGGGTTTATAATCATGGTCAATCATGCACAGCTATGGTCCAATCTAACATTGTGACAAAGATTGTCTCAATATGAAAATCAACCATGGTCAAATGTTGCATTGTGACAAAGATTGTCTTAATATGAAAATAAACCTTATTAAAACATGGTCAACCATGTTTATATTAGGGTTTATAATATTAATGCTTTGGGTTTACTATTACTCCTTTGGGTTTATAATCACTTGAGTTTTTAGTATTAATCCCTTGCATTTATTATTCCCTTCAGTTTATAATATTAATTCGTTGGGTTTATTAACCTGAGGGTTCATTTTCCTAGGGTTTATAATATAAATCCTTGGATTTAATATAAATGCCTTGCGTTTATAATCATTTTCAACCATAGTTGAATGTGTCATTATGACATATTTTCTCAATATGAAAATTAACCATGGTCCAATGTCACTTTGTGACAAAGATTATCTAAATATGAAGATGAACCATGGTCAACCATGATCAACCATATTTATTTTAGGGTTTATAATATTTATCTTAGGGTCCATATACCTTGTGTTTATAATATTAAGCCCTTAGGTTTAATATTATCCCCTTGGGTTTATAATATCAATCCCTTGGGTTTATTAATCTAAGGGTTCATATTCCTAGTGTATAATATTATTCATAGGGTTTATAATATTAATCCTAGCGTTTAATATAAATCCATTGGGTTTACAATCATGGTCAACCATGATCCAATGTCATATTGTGTCAAAGATTGTACTGATATATAAATAAACCATGGTCAACCATAGTCCAGCATCGTATTATCAAAAAGATTATCTCAGTATGCAAATCAACAATGGTAAACCATGGCCAACCATGTTTATTTTATTTCTTTTATAATATTTATCTTAAGGCTTTTCTACCTTGGTTTTATAATATCAACCATGGTCCAAGATCACAATCTAAAAACCAAGGTCATCCATCATTAGCCATGGTCCAATGTTGCATTGTGACCAATGTCATCCATTGTCAACTGTGGTCCAACATCACATGTGTTTAATATTATTCCCTTGCATTTATAATATCAATCCATTGGGTTTATCAATCTAAGGGTTCATATTCCTAGGGTATAATATTAATCATAAGGTTTATAATATTAATCTTATGTCCAAATGTGGCATTGTGACAAAGATTGTCTCAATATGAAAATAAACCATGGTAAAAACATGGTCGACCATGCTTATTTTAGGTTTATAGCATTTATCTTAGGGTTTATATACCTAGGGTTTATAATATTAATCCCTTGGGTTTAATATTACTCCCTTCGGTTTATAATCCCTTCGGTTTTTATATTAATCCCTTGGGTTTATTATTCCCTTCAGCTTACAATATTAATCCATTGGGTTTAACAATTTAAGGGTTCATTTTTGTAGGGTGTAATATTATTCATAGGGTTTTTAATATAAATTTTTGGGTTTAATATAAATCCCTTGGGTTTATAATCATTGTCAAGCATGGTCAACCATGGTTGAACATGACACTGTGACAAATTTTCTCAATATGAAAATCAACTATTGTCCAACATCGCAATGTGACAAAGCTTCTCTCAATTTGAAAATCAATAATCCTAAACCATGATCAACCATGGTCCAATGTTGCTTTGTGACAAAGATTGTCTAAATATGAAAATGAACTGTGGTTAACCACAGTCAACCATGTTTATTTTAGGGTTTATAATATTTATCTTACAGTTTATATACCTTGCATTTATAATATTAATCGCTTAGGTTTAATATTATTCCCTTGGGTTTATAATACCTTGGGTTTCTAGAATTAATCCCTTTGGTCTATTATTCCCTTGGGTTTATAACGTCAACCCCATGGGTTTATTAATCTAAGGGTTCATATTCCTAGTGTATAATATTATTTATAGGGTTTATAATATTAATCGTAGGGTTTAGTATATACCCCATGTGTTTACAATCATGATCGATGATGGTCCAATGTCACATTGTGTCAAAGATTCTCCCTATATAAAAATCAACCATCATCCAACATTGCATTATGATAAAGATTGTCTCAGTATGAAAATCAACAATCATAAACCATGGTCAACCATGTTTATTTTAAGGTTTTTATAATATTTATCTTAAGGTTTTTATGCCTTGGGTTTATAATATGAACTATGGTCCTACAGCACATTTTGACAACCATGGTAAACCATGGTCAACAATGGTCCAACGTCACATCGTGACAACCATGGCCAACCATGATCCAACGCCGCATGGTCAACCATTCATAATAATTATTTTAAAACAATATTAATAATATAATAATAATAATAATATATTATTATTATTTTATTATTTATTATTATTTGTATTATTTTTTTGCTAATATTAGTTTTACTATTATATATATTATTATTATTATAATTAAAGTTAAATATTAAATAATAATATGGTTTTTTATTATTATATTATTGATTAATTTATAGTTAATTATAAGAATCTTGGGCAAATTTGTTGTATTCTAGAGATAATACCTTTAGCGATCGAAGCAAGATCCATCGAGTATATAGGTATAGCTGCTAGCACTCATTTCATTAGCACTATTCTGCTTGCTCTAGAGAACCATCTCTAATGCCAAAGGTCACATCAACATTTGGTAATGGAGATGGTTATCTAGAGCACACAGATTAGTGCTAATCAAATCAGGGCTAGAAGTTTTACCTGTATAGTCGATGACTTTGGCCTGGATCCCTAAAGGTATTATCTCCATAATACAACAAATTTGTCGCAGATTCTTATGCAGAGAAAATCAAGATGGAACGATTTTTGCCGGGGTAAAATGGGAGATAATAAGAGAGCCGGAAAAATGGGTGGTTGTGGTTTAAAGGATTTAAATAATTTTTTAAACACTCTTACGGCTAAAATGGGCTGCCCGATATTAACATCAAACATCTCATGGAAAGAAGTGGTATATCAAAAATACATTTTCCCTCTATCAACTCTTGAATGGATCCATAGTTCTATGATAAGCATGCCTTATTCCTCCACCATCTAGAGAGAAACCACACAATCCATCTCTGTCATAAAAAGAGGTCTGACGTGGCATATTGGAACTGGTGAAGAAGTATGTATAGGCAAGTATGCATGGTAAGGCTTTGGTAATGCCCACATACTACCAACTGAGCTTAGGAGGACTCTCAAAACAACAGGAATTACACATCTCCCCTAGATTACAGATGATGAAAAATCCACATGGCTCTCATAGGTTGGTAATCGACTCAGGATCTCATGATACTTTACAACTGGATCAACGAATGGAACAAATATATTGGATCCCTTGAAGAGTCCCATTTTAAAATAATAGATCGAGAGAATGGACTTATATGGGTGACCTCTCCCTGAGGACACTACACTCCCAAAGAAGGCTATTCATTCATAATGATGGAACATGAACATGTTGTTGTTGAATGGTGGTGGAGACCCCTCTAGAAATGGAACGCGTCTCCTAAATCGCGACTATTCATATAGTGCCTATTATCAAATAAAGTACACACTGATGATAATCTCAACAATTGCTCTATACATGGTCCCCCTCGATGTTGTCCTCACGAAGCTCAGGCTAAAGATATAAACCACCTCTTCCTATTAGGCCCTTCAACGAAATAGGTATGGAAATAGATTTATATCTCCCTTAACATCACCATTAGATGGGAAGGGGAACAGCTTACCACTGCTTAACAATCTTGGTGGAACTCTGCACCATCATAGAAAATATGAAATCTGCCCTCCCTAGTCTGTTGGGGAATATGATTGACAAGGAACATAGTCATATTCTAGGATCCCCTCATCTTGTGGGACACCATATGCAACAGAATTGAAGGCCTTTACTAGTTGATCCCTAAGGAGGGGCCCAAGTGTCAAACCCAAATCATAACACCTGAAGCAATAAGTAAATCCTACTCATTAGCTTATTCTGATAGATCCACCAAAGAAGCTAAATGTGGAGTTGGTGAAACTATATACCTCTTGAATAGAAATTATTTTAAGCTCAAAATGGGATTCAACTGAGGCACAAAAAACTATGTAGAACTAAACAACCTTAGACTCATATTTGCAATTGAGAAAAATTGCACCAGGATTCAGATTTTTGGAGACTCAAAAATTGTCATCAATTGGATCAACATTATCTCTCAATGTCACATGCACACACTCAGAGATTTATTGGATCAAGTTACAACTATAAAATCACATTTTGATTTTATTGTTTACTCACACATATACAAGGAAAGGAACCAGATTTCTGAGAGCCTTTCCAATGATGTCGCGTAGCAGCCCAATGCTTAATGGTTAATACAGGAACATTAAGACCAGGAACGATACCAGTACTACCGTAGGCATTTTATAGAGCATACAAGAGACGATGCGTTGAATGATCAACCTTCATGATCCTTCAATAGAATAAACTAGTTTTATATGATTCATACTACGCATCACATGTTTTTATATTTGAGCACATTTACATATTTATGGTTACTTTTTGTATGAACTATAAACTAATATACTATATACATCATTCACTCCATCTTTGATACACGCATAACACTTTATACAACTCATACAACATGTAGTTTTCAATATTTTTGATAATGAAAATTATGAATGTTTCTTTGAAAAACAATTATAGTTAATTATTATATTAATTGTATTAATAATATAAATTATTATTATTATTATTAATTAATTTTAATTATTATTTATTTATTATAATTTTTTATTATTTTACTTTATTATTATTCTTATATTTATCAATTTTAAATATAATTGAAGTTTTAAGGTTATATCAATTATATTAATGAATTTATTAAACAGATAGGCCTGTCTATTGAATCAATTGACCTTGTTTTTTTCGTCTATTTTTTTGTTTAAGCGTGACATATGTAGATGATATAACTAGGGTTGGAATTTGACGGGCAAAATGCCCGTAACAAGGCATTTTGACCGTATTTCACGTTTAAAAATTTTAAAAAGCCGTTTTTTGTGATGGGCTTTCAAAGTTCTAAAACGTATTTTTTACTGTTCACTTTTTTGCAAAAATGTCATTACTACCCTCTCAAACAACAGTCTTATAAAGAAGTGCAGTAATATTTGGAATTCTCTAATATTTGTTTTTATTGAAATAAATTAATTTCATGTTATTTAAAGTTATAGGTGTATATTTGATAGCAGTAATATATTATATTGAGTGATTAATAATTAAGTACCGTAATATTTGGAATTTATATTATAATATTTGTTTTTATTTAAATAAATTAAATTTCTGTTGTTTATATTTAAATAAATTAAGTTTATTGGGTTTATTAAAATTGAACTTTATCTAAATTTCATGATATTATGATGGTGGAGAGGATGGGCATTGTGGAGGATAGTTTTTGGTCAACTCCAAAGTTTTTAAGATGGAAATTTTATTTTGAAGTTTTTTGTTTATTCGGTGAAAGAAATCTATTTGTTTTTACTGAAATTGTAACATTTAAATTATCTAATAGAAATCCAAATTGAGAAATTAAAAGGAGTAGATTGATTGCAATAACAATGAGTTGGGTGTGAGTAAAATAGATTTCTAGATTTACTCATAATTTTTGTATATGTGTTTGGGAGAAGCACTGAATTTCGATGGTTTGGGAGTTATGGATCTCATTCATGAGTAAAACAACTTTTATGATTCAACAAATCATTTAGTCATGGTCACGTTGTTTTTTTCTTATTATAAATATGTGAGAAAAAATTAACACAGTTGTGTGATTGAAAAGTATTTTTTTAATTAAACCTTTATTGATGAAGGGTCGATTTATTATCAAAACATTTTGATTAAAGAGCAAATTTTAGACATAACGTTCATTGACGGCCAACATAAAAATCCAAAACGTCAAAAAAAAATTATTTGACAGGTAATAAAGAATCCAAATTCCAACCCTGATATAACCATGAAATCTATCCATAGATATCTCTATGACCAACCGAATCAGTCTGTCCCCACGCTTTGTTTCATCATTGGAGCCCCACCAAGTCAATCATCGAATTCTACGCTGGAGAACCCACGTAAAGCTATAAATATATAGGCAAGCATCTCGAAAATGTTATTGGAAAACTCACACGCAACTACAAATTGCATGTATCGGCTTTATTTTAATATTGGAATCAGTGGATAAGGCATCTTGATGAACCGTTTGAGGTAGTGATCTCTCCCTGAACTCCACTGGCATACAGCGAAAAGAAAATAATCCGTACTATGAAATATTCCTCTCTTAAATTGGCTGAGTGCCATGCAGAAAGAAGCCTGATCCCTCAAGTCGATGGCTCGGTGTGCCAGAGTCAGATATCGCCCTTACTTTGAAAGGAGCTGCACCTCTTTAGATCGTTTTCTTCTAGAAATCATCTGTCACTACTCAAGGGTGTTGTTGCAACTGATGTTGGTTTAAATTATGATATCTAACTAGTCATCCGATAGCTTTCGTCGCTCTAATTGACTGCGCTAAAGGCGATACAACCAAAATGGATTTTTCGCTTGCTGTTACCAACTCAGAGATCCCACCATTAGGAATTGGAACGAGGATACACACTGTTGATGATATGATGTCTATGTAGAATCTTATGGCAAACAATCATCGTTCCTCTCCTTCGCAATATTTTAATCAGTCCAGCCGTGGCCAATATGAAATGGAAACCCTTATAAAATTGTCTAGAATGATGACCTTAGAGCAGTAGTTGTTGAAGTTATAATTTCATTGCCCGCGCGAACCAGCAGTCAACGGCAACCCAAAACCACTCAGTACAAACCTGAAAACCGCCAGTATGATATCGCACCACTCTTCGACATAAAGTGGTTTCCGGACATGGAGCTCCGATGCTGACAACTGTCCAACTGTGACGTCACCCACTGACATCCATCGGAAGGTAACCTGCTGTCTTCTCATCCCGCCCGATATGCGTCCAATCATGATGCTTGCTCTCCGCCGTCCGATTGAAGAGGAAGTTGTCCACCGGTTAAAGTCTTCATAGTACGTACGGGGGCCTGTTAAAATTTAATGAGGCGTGGACCATCCCATACGTTAAATTAATTCAATGTCATATGTTTTGGTAATTCCTTTAATATTACATACGGCGAAGTTAATAGGAAATATGGGCGAAGTATGTCGTAAGTCCTTTTTTTTTATTTTTTTAATATATATTTAAAAAAAAAAAACGTTGACCTTTTTTTGTTATGTGAAACAAAACACCCGCGGGGATTGTAAAAAAAATGTAATCGCATATGAAAAATGTGTGACCTCTGCAGCGTAAAAAAAATGTGAATCTCACACGGTGAGATAAAAATTGGATTCACAACAGCGAATGGTGAACAGAGATTAAACTTTGTATTGCAGGGGACAAAAGAGGATGAATATTTTTGGATCTGTAATGTAAAAGGGGTTTTATGCAGCAGAGTAATTTTGTGTGTAATGTAAGAAGTAAAAATTGCACAGCAGTGCAGGAGTAGGAGGAGAAGTAAATGAAACCAGTGGATAGTTTTGTTCAAAACCATGTATTGTTTCACAGCAGTGAAAAGGTAAATCTGTAACTCCCTGTAAGTTTTGGTTTCACACAGCAGTGAATGTAAATGAAATATTTACACACAGTGGTGTAAAATTTCATAGGAGGCAGAGTAAGTTTTGTGAAAATGTTTTGGTGAATCCCTCTGAGTGAAAGAGGATGAATATGTAAGTGTTTTCGTTTAATGAATATAAATCATTTTATGGTGGTGGAATACTCTGTGCTCTGTAATTATTTTTAAAAGACTTCTCTGTGCAAAAAGATCCTGGTGTAAAGGAAACAGAGCATTGCCTCTGTGTTTTATATTTTGTGGTTTTGGTATTTTCCCATTGCAAACAAACAGATAAATACCCAACAGTGGTATCAGAGCAGGCTTAGGCTCTTTGAAGGTGACAAAGAAGCTGAAGGAAGGTGTCTTTTGGTTGCAGCAGTCAGTTGTTTTTAAATACATAGTCAAGGATTTAAGAGCATAGCTGAGAATGCAAGGAATGGCTAGCACAAGCACTAGCATGGGTTTCTTTAACCCTCAATTCCCACAGTTCAATGGGACAAACTATGACTATTGGGCAATAACCATGAAAGCCCTGTTTGCATGTCAAGATTTATGGGAAGTAGTTGTAGATAGTTTTGATGAACCAGCAAATGAGACTGAGTTTAACAGATTAACTCAGGGAGAGAAAGACCTATTGAAGAGCAATAGGAAGAAGGATGCAAAAGCCATTGTATTCTTGTATCAAGCATTAGACAAGAGTGTGTTTCCAAGGATAGCAGGAGCTAAGACATCCAAGGAAGTATGGGAAACTCTCAAGACAGCCTACCAAGGCATGGAGAAAGTGAGGACAGCAAAACTACAGTTGCTGAGGAGAGATTTTGAGAATCTCAACATGAAGGAGTCAGACAATATTGACTCATTCTTCACACATGTAATTGGTCTAGTCACACAGATGAGGACTCATGGAGAAACCATTGAAGATAGGGGATTATGGAGAAAATACTGAGGGTCTTACCCTCAAAGTTTGATGTTATAGTCACCACCATTGAAGAGACCAAGGATCTCTCAAGCTTTTCAGTTGATGAGCTACATGCATCACTAATAACACATGAGCAGAGATTGAGTAGGAATCAGAACTCATCTCTAGAGCAAGCCTTCAAGACCCAGATGTCCTTTGGAAAAGGAAGAGGTCAAGGCAGAGGAAACAAGAGAGGAAGAGGCAGAAGCCAAAACAGAGGTGGAAGGAACAGTCCAGCAAATGCTCAAGGAAGAGGCAGGCAATCCAAATCAAGAACAAGGCCAAGGCACAGCAGAAAGAAGAAACAACATCATGGCTCAAAAGGCAAAGGTATGAAAAAATCCAATGTCCAATGCTATTATTGTAAGAAATATGGGCATTATGCCAGTGATTGTAGGAAGAAGCAACATGATATGAGTAATAGACAAAATGCAAATGTTACTAGAGAGAACATCAGCCAAACAAATGTGTTGTTAGCTTGTAACATGGCTGAAACAAATAGTGAAGATATATGGTTTTTAGACTCAGGTTGCAGCAACCATATGACAGGAAACATAGCCCTCTTTTCTACCTTAGATGAAAATGTGAAATCAGAGGTCACACTAGGAACTGATAGCAAAGTGTCTGTTATGGGAAAAGGGGAGGTAAAAATATTTACAAAGCAAGGAGAAAGGAAAACCATAGCAGATGTGTATTATGTCCCCGGAATGAGATGTAACCTCTTGAGTATTGGACAGCTTGTTCAAAAAGGTTAGAATGTTTATTTTTTGAATGATGTGTGTACCATCATGGATATACCACCCAGCAAACGATGCATTGCTGAAGTGAGGATGACAAGGAACAGGATGTTCCCTCTCAAAATCAGGGCAGATTTGAGGAACA
>APFE031273035.1:4014-41435 GCA_000404065.3 Pinus taeda | reverse complement strand
GAACTGATAGAGGAGGTGAGTATATCTCCAAAGAATTCCTAAGATTTTGCAGAGAAAATGGAATTCATAAACAATTTATAGCAAGGTACACCCACAGCAAAATGGAGTTGCTGAAAGGAAGAACAGGACCATCATGGATATGGCGAGAAGCATGTTGAAGGCAAAGCATTTGCCAAATGACTATTGGGCTGAAGCTGTAAATTGCGCAGCATATATTCTGAACAGGTGTCCTACCAAAAGCAGTGATGAATAGAGTTCCAGAAGAAGCATGGAGTGGGAGAAAGCAAGGAGTCACCCACATGAGAGTTTTTGAATGTGTGGCCTATGCACACATTCCAGATCAGCTAAGGAGGAAGTTGGACAACAAAGGGGAGAAATGTCTTTTCATTGGATACAGTGAGGAATCCAAAGCATACAGGTTGTATATCCCATCCACCAAGAAGTTTTTTTATCAGCAGAGATGTTCAATTCATTGAAGAGGAAGCTTGGGATGGAAGCATAGAGAAAACAGTGAATGTTAAAAACTGTTTGTCTCATGATGAAGATGATGAAGAGGTGGTTGAAATACATCCCCAAACAACAGCACCAACACAAGGACAGCAAGGAACACCATTGAGGATAAATGAGAGTGCTTCTCCAAGCACACCACAAGGAGGAAATACAAGTGCATCTTCAAGCACTTGCACACCAAGTGAAAGAGGTAAGAAGTTTAGAAATTTAAGTGATATTTATGATGAAGGAATGAATTCCTTATTTGCCTTGTTTTGTCATGTTGATGATCCTATTCATTTCGAGGATGCAATTAAAGATAAGAAATGGATAGAAGCTATGGATGAGGAGATGAATGCCATAGAAAGAAACAAAACATGGGATTTGGTTGAGCTACCTAAAGGTAAAGAGGTCATTGGAGTGAAATGGGTTTATAAGACCAAGAGCAATGCTGAAGGCAAGATAGAAAGGCACAAGGCAAGGCTGGTTGTCAAAGGGTACAAGCAGCAGTATGGGAGAGATTATGAGGAGACTTTTGCACCGGTTGCAAGAATGGAAACCGTGAGAGCAGTGCTGTCCATAGCAGAACAAAACAAATGGAAAGTCTACCAAATGGACGTGAAGTCAGCATTCCTAAATGGAGTGTTAAAGGAAAAGGTTTATGTTGAACAGCCTCTAGGCTATGAGAAGAAAGGTGAAGAGCACAAAGTGTGCAAATTGAAGAAAGCTCTTTATGGGCTGAAGCAAGCGCCAAGAGCATGGTACAGCAGAATAGATTCATATCTATTAGATAATGAATTCGACAAGTGTGAAAGAGAACCCACCGTCTACATCAAAGAAAAAGATGGTAAAATTTTAATTGTTGTCTTATATGTTGATGATGTTATTTTCACAGGTAATGATGATCAGCTCATTAAGAATTTTAAATCAGTCATGAAAGAGGAATTTGAAATGACTGACATGGGTTTCTTGAGATACTTCTTAGGCATAGAAGTAGATCAAAATGAAAAAGGAATTTTTATCTCACAGGCAAGATATGTAAATCAAGTATTGAGCAGATTTAACATGCAAGAATGAAAGGCAGCGATCACTCCCACAGTAATGGGATTAAAACTCAGCAAAGAGGACAACAGCAAGGATTTTGATCCTAGTTTGTACAAGAGTATTGTAGGCAGCCTTATGTATTTAACAGCAACTAGGCCTGACATTATGTATGCTGTTAGTTTAATTTCCAGATTCATGGAGAGGCCAAAGGAGGCACATTGGCAGGCGACAAAAAGAATTTTGAGGTATGTTAAAGGTACCAAAATGTTTGGAATTTTATATAGTGTCTCAGAACATTCAGATTTGGTTGGATACACAGATAGTGATTGGGCTGGAAGTGTTGATGACCGGAAGAGCACTTCCGGTTATGTTTTCCATATGGGTTCAGGAGCCATTTCATGGGCTTCTAAGAAACAGTCCATTGTAGCATTGTCTACAACAGAGGCTGAATATGTGGCAGCTACAACAGCAGCATGTCAAGCAGTTTGGATGAGAAGGATGTTGAGGAGCTTAGGCCAAGAGCAGGCAAAAGCGACAGTGATCTTTTGCGACAATAGCTCAGCTATTGCATTGTTAAAGAATTCAGTGTTTCATAAGAGAAGGAAACACATTGATACAAGGTTTCACTACATCAGAGAATTAGTGAACAATGGAGAAATCGTCCTAGAACATTGCAGGACACAAGAACAGGTTGCAGACATATTGACAAAGCCACTGGATCAGAAAAGCTTTGAATTTTTGAGGAAGTGTCTGGGTATGACCGAATGGCCAGCAGTTGAAATTAAAGGGGAGTGTTGAAGTTATAATTTCACTGCCCGCGCGAACCAGCAGTCAACGGCAACCCAAAACCACTCAGTACAAACCTGAAAACCGCCAGTATGATATCGCACCACTCTTCGACATAAAGTGGTTTCCGGACATGGTGCTCCAATGCTGACAACTGTCCAACCATGACGTCACCCACTGACATCCATCAGAAGGTAACCTGCTGTCTTCTCATCCCGCCCGATATGCGTCCGATCATGATGCTTGCTCTCCCCCGTCCGATTGAAGAGGAAGTTGTCCGCCGGTTAATATCTTTATTGATTCAACCACATTTTATATCATAGTATTACACTCAATGAATCTCTTTGATTCAATATTTCTCTTCTTAATATCTTCTCAATTATCCATAAATGTAATGCTGCTATGTTTATGACACAAAATCATTGGACCCCACAAAATTAAAGCAGTACAGGATCTGAAATCTCTAAAAGAACCTTACACTCAAATCTTTTTTCCACTATCCTTCAATGAGCTCGTGAATCTTGTTGTTCACAAGCACTCTAGAGAAGAGCAGGTTGAGCAACTCCAAACCAGATTGCTGTATAGGATTTCATAATGTATCGTTTTTTTACGATAAAATATATGTTTTAACTTAGTGATTTATTTTGTTTTAACGCAATGATTTACTAAAATTTGCAGTGATTTATTATTTGTTTTAATGTAGTGATTTATGAAAATCTATATAAATGTAAACAATTTTCCTTTAAATTTGCACCTATACATATAATTGTTTAAGGAGAAACTTTTATGTTTTTATAACTATAATTTTTAGTAAAGTGTTTACCTTGTAATCATGATTTACATCTTTTTGACCTTTTAACCACATAGGGTAATTAGGTAGTTAGCTTTATGCATTCAATTTTTTTAATTATATTTTATAATTATGATATCTCACCAGATAAACACTTTATTGCTCAGAAGGATTAACATGTGATGCATGCTATCTAAAAAATTATGATAAGAGTTTCAATGAATGGATCTTTATTAGCATCACAAGAAGGATGAAATAATATGAGATGAAGGAGAATTGGGTGTGTTAATCAAATTTAATTAAAAACAAATAAATTACTTACCTTATCTTCCAAATATTATTCATATGGATTCATATTTAAACAATAACCAAAGCATATTTAAAAATATTATTGCTATAGAACTTAAATAATTATTACAAATGATGTTAATTAGCTAATTGTTATAATAATAAATGTCTTTCCCTTACAACTTTTCTAAATTAACAATCCATTGGCCTTTCTTTACACCTTTTGGAGAAATTACTAGTTAATACCATTACATATACATTTTCTTACGTACTAATTTTGTTTAAATAGATCATAACTCTCTCTAAAGAAAACATAGAACGATTGATATTGCTCGGGACCCGTATCTTCCCTTCCATAGATTTACCACCATGCTTTCATCCAAATCGGAGTTGGAATTTGATAGGAAAAATGGCCGTCACAAGGTCTTTTGTACATTTTTTTGTTTAAAACATTTTCATAACTGTTTGCTGTGATGTGAAGTTTACGAAACGTTTTTTTGACGAGCTGTTATTTTATAAAAAACGTTATTAATTTTCTAATACACTATGTAAAGTTGTGTTTGGGCTGGGTTGGGGTTGCTCAACATGATGCCTATGGAAACTATTGTACTTAGCCTCTTATTGGTCATGTACTTCTTGATTTTTTGTGCCAGGCACTTCTCAATCACAGGTCATGTACTTCTTGATTTTTTGTATTTCATAGAAAAGAGTTCATGTATGTTACAGGCTTATCAATATGCATTGAAGGTCTTAGAGTTCATTATATATAATTACTTTTTATACCAGCCTCAATTGAAGCTCTCAGATTTAAGTATAAAGTATTATCTTTTACAAGTGTAAAATTAAAATGTCTATAAATTATATAAACTTACGACTCCATTGTACGAAATACATTATAAATTCGTAAAAACAAGAATCCATAATTATTTTAAGATAATTATTTTATTTATTCATTGAAAAATAAATGTAAAAATGTTTTTAATTACGTTTTCAAACTTTTTAATTTTATAAAATTAGAAACCTTGTATAGCTTTTTAGTATCTGAATTTATTTCTATGGAAGTAAATGAATAGTGTGAAAAGCTATTCATAGGTCAGTGAACATTAGGAGTAGGATACTTAATAATTAACAATATTTTAGAATTGTAATTTATTATAATTTTATTATTTTGGGAAACTCATCAAAAGCTTTTTTTTGACTATTTTTGTAACTAGTATGTAAAGACTATCATTTTCTATTTTTCAAATATACAACAACCCACTGGAAACTAATGTTATTCACTTGTTGTGGTCGCAGGTTGCTCTTTCATATGAGATTTGATATCTAGGAGGCGCTCACTTTTTTTTCTCTATAAGTTTTAGATCACCCTTTGATATTGGGTGATATTAGGTGATTAGCCCATGAGGTGTAAACCAATTGGCTTAGATGGGGTTTAGTCCCAACCATGTCATAGGTTGAAACCTTATGTCGAGGGGTTGACGATGGAAGCCACTTTCAGAAAATTAAATTCCAAAAGGTTTTACAAGCTTGCCAAAGCCTGACAACATCATGATGATAAGCAACCCATTGTGGGTGGATAGGTCCTATTCCATCCAATAAATGGGTGGATCAATATTCTTCCATCCAATAAATGCGCTAGCTTCAACCCATCCTAAACCTAGCTACAAAAAAGAAGGTGGTTGGTTGAATCATATGGATTCGAGTGTAACAGTGGTTTGAGAATTTGATAATGATTGTGAGGAAAAGCTAGGATAGTTGCAATTTATGAGCAGCTAGTGATCTCGACACCTACCCATTTGGGGGATTAAATTGCATATTTAAGCCATAATAAAATTCGATCGATGTTATTGTATGGAAACATGCTCATTATCATTGATTGTACTTTTATTGATTGGTAATTTAAATTTTTCATTAAGACTAAACTTGTTGGTTTGATTGGAGTTTAGATCACACCATCTTTTAATTCAAATTTTATACTACCAATTGAAGATGGAAGCCATTTTTGGGGGAATTAGATTATCCCAAGGGAATCCAAGTTCAATGTAGCTTCACACCATCCTAGTTGCGTCAAGAGGATCTCTCTAACCCAATAAGGAAGAGATGTTCTAATGTTATGTTATGTAAACATTTTGACACGGTTAAATTACATAAATAATAATAATAATAATAGACTAAAATATTTGGACTCAGTCAAATTAGATAAAAATAATAATAAAATGATAATAATAACTACAATTTTTAATAATTAAACCAACCTATAAAATATTTGGACTCAGCCAATTAGGTAAAAATAATAATAAAATGATAATAATAATTACAGTTATTAACAATTAAACCAACCTAGATCTACTTGAAATATCGATCTATCAAGCTCCCAAATAGATGAAATCTTATCCTAAATTGTTAACTAAGTACTTTAATCCAAGAGACTAAGTGACCCCAACCTACTTTCAGCAAAAAAGAAAAATTATATTTTAATAATACAATAATGTGTTAGCTCTTATGACATGCTTACGAAACGTATATCCAATTATCATGTATTTTGGTGAAGACAATATTTATAGTTGATTTCTAAAGACAACAACATCATTTGATCTCTAACATATCGTCTTATAATGTAAATATTATTTGCTTATACTCTGGTTTATGGCATATTTAGTCTAAAATCATCCAATATCATTCTTCACCTAAACCAACCTACAATAATAATTCTATGATGTAGAATTTCTTTACTTCTCCCATACTCTCGATTAAACCCGATTTTTAATTTAAAATAAACTAGTCATTTTTCTAAATATGTAATTCTCTTACATTAAGTATTAATTTATGTTATATGTTTCACTTTCATAATGTTCTTTCTTCTCGGCTTCGATGTGATTCCTAGTGGAGTATAGAGTAAGGTAATATATGTAATGTCTCGGCTGTCAGGTTCATTTGGTTATAATCCAACTTGAATGTTGTAATGATATTAACTTATTGTGTCTTACAAGTTATAAGGTTTGTGGTGTATATGTGATAATATTATTGGCCCCGTTGTCTAATTCTTTATTTATTATCATTAATATAATATACTACCATGTACCATTCTTCGAAATGACTCTATGTAAATGTGGGTTTAATCTACTATGATTGAGTGGCTACAATCCCGATGGTCGATCACTAGGGTTTAGGATTTGATGGTCCCAAACAATTGGGTTCACTTATGGGTGTAACATCCCCTTACCCTCACCACACTTGTATCTAATTTTTTCTTTTTAGCACTTGGAAGATCTCCACTTCGACTTGTCCAACCTAGGTCACTAGTTTGTGCATTCCATGGTAATACACCACCGATTTCAATTTTTGTTAGTTTATGTTATTAAACGGTCCAGTTTCTTTGCTAAATTTTCACGCCCTCCAAATGCAGAGATGCGAGGTTCCACAACATTAATATTTTCCTTGGCTTTTCCAGGGATGGGGAAAGACCCTTTATTTGTTCTTTAGTGTTTGAGGTCTCTATTGTCACCTACATGGTTTTCAAGTTTTAAATCTTCGCCATGGAAGATATTAACGTAATGTTTTATTCACGTCCCTTTACCATCACTACTATAAATATTTTTTCTTTTACCTATCCTTACGATGGTACTATCCCTATTGGGCTTACCCATCTATAGGTTGGAGACTCATAAGTATCGATTATTCAGGTATTAATAATATTTCCAACTTCTCTTTCATTAGTTTGATCTTCCGTCCCTTCTTGGTCCACTTCCTAATCTTTACCCTGTTGTTACGGCTCCTTGGTAGGTTCGTTCGTCCTGGAGATTCCTCCATCATTTTCTTTGGGTTCGCTATTCAATTGTTTAATCGACATCGCGGTTTTTCCCTTCAACATTCCGATTGTAACATACCTTTGTTTAACAGGTTACAGGAATTGATCTTTCATTTTCAAGACCACCCCAACCTGGATTGTTCTCTTCCTGTGTGTTTAATTTAAGTTGGCCATATGACCAAGACATTCCTTAGAGATTAATGTGGCTGTTAAGCCATTCAACCCTTGAAATATGTTTGCGCGGTTAGTGTTTGAATTTTTTACGATTGTAGTTATAGCTTTTCAGCAATTACTGATTTATGAAGAGAAGTTCATTAGACTTGTGCTTTGTCTTGTCTATATATATATATATATATCACTCCAAAAAAATTACTAAAACATTAGATATTTTCAAATTAATTAATTTAAGCTAATGAATTTTTAGAAATCTAAGATAGATTTCAAGCAAAATTGGACTTGAAAAAATGTTTGTAAAAAAAAACCATTTTTTTACTATTTAAATTAATCAAGTTAAATATTACTTAAATATAGATTTGAAAAATCTAAAAATTTAAAATAAATAAAACTCAAATAAATTTATGAAAGCATGAAAAAAAAATATTTTATTTTTCTAAGGTTAAAATTTTAAATTCCAAATAAAAAGATAATCTTATTTAATAATAAACAATAGTAACCAGTATTATTATATTACGAGAATACTTTTTGAATGAAAAAGTTATATATAAAGATAGATATTTCCCCATTCCAAGGTAAATATATATATAATATAATAAATATAATTTGGAAAAAAGCCATTTTTTTGTTATTAATAAATTAAGCATTTAAATATTACTTCAAAGATTAGATTGAATATCCTCAATTTAAATAAATAAAACTCAAAAATTTATAAAAGCAAAAAAATATATTCTAATTGTCGAAAGCAAAAACAATCTGTCCAGGCTAATAGTTTTCAAATGCTTTACCTAAACCTTCCAAATAAATAGTAGAGGTTACGAAATCTTTCTTAGAGTTAATATATAAATATAGTATAGTATTAATTATATTAAAATACCTTTATATCTATATATAATATATATAATTTATTATTTTTTAATACGGGGAAAAATAGTATTTTATTGTCTAGAGCTAAAATTGCGTTCATAAATTATCTTATTCTCTAAAGCTAAAATTATGAATTCAAAGTGAAAAAAATGATATTATTTTAAGCTTCGTGATATGCATTGGGCCAATCTTGAGCTTCGTCATATGCCTCCCTCTCTCTATATCACTGGGGCAGCTAAGCACGCATTGACACTATGCACCAATTCCGGTTGGGTCTAGTGAAGTTATGATTCACTAGCTACTAATTAAATGTACGGGGGACAGCTAAGCACGCATTGACGCTGATGCACCAATTGCGATTGGGTCAAGTGAAGTTATGATTCACTACCCACTAGTGAAATGTACAGGGGGCACCTACTTCACGTCCATGTCCACTGCACTAAATAGAAAGCACAGAGGGCGTCTAAAGAAAACACGGCCCGGCCCTTTCTGGTTTTATATGTATATGAATAAGAACTCCCAGAATATATTAATAATAGAATTTGAATTTTTTTAAACATATTTCTGGTGGAAACTTTGATTATCAAATCGTAATCATGCTAGCTATCACTAAAGTTACATCAAAGTAAAATTAATTATAATCATTTTATAGAAAGGTCCTTTTATTGAAAAAATAATAAATCAAAATACCGAGATTTAAAATAATTTCTTAAACGTTTTGACATAAAATTGAAAAGGTATTAAACAGCAGATCAATATCCATATGCTGGATAACTTAGGATAAAAGATAATGTGAAGTAATTGCTCATAACTATTAGCTAAAGTTGCAAACCATGCATAGGTAAACTATGACAAGGGGGACATTCAAGAAGAAACAGTTCTGAAAAGTAATGACCATGTTTGTGGGCACTCAAATGCAAGAAGACACAGTTTTGAAAAGCAATGACAATGATTAAGGGCACTCAAATTCAGTCGTGATAATGGCTGGCAAGACGCTGGAATTAGCAGGCAGTTCCTTTCTTACACGAGAGCACGCCTGCGTTCCTGGTGAGCTTTTCCACGAGGGCTGAACTCTTTGGTCTGCCACTGTATGCGGTTGCATAGGTCGAAAGCACCTGCGATCCTGATGCCGTGAAATATGCACCATTTAGCAACACATCATCTTCTGATTTCCAGTTCCACTTTTTCCATTCACGTTCTGTGGCGTTTTGCCTCTTGGTTACTTGTTTAGTTAAGGGATTTCCAGATGCCATGAATCTATTGCCCTGACTCAGTATGGTAGGGTTCGAACTTCCACCGATGGCATACATTCCCCACTTAGTGTAATCATTGTTAAAGACATGGAAGTATCCAAATCGGCACCTACATCCAGTTAATTCATAATTTAATTTCATACTTTTCCTTCACAACACAAAATAATATAATAGCTATTTCATACTTTTCCTTCACAGCACAATCCAAAATGAGAGGGGAAATGAATGAAATAACAATTAAATTATTCACCTTGGCATTCGTTGCACGAGACCTTCGCCAAAATGGTTGAGTGCAACAGTTGCCTGCATAGTTTTGTCATGATGGTGGTCGTCACTGTGACCCAATAACATCACCTACCATTGGAGAAAAGCATGCCATTGTCAAGGTAGAAGAGAAAGGAATAAAATAGAGTGAATTCCAATTAATGAAGGAATAAGTATGTGAGCTTGCTTACCTTGTTGTGGCGAGTGAAATAATTGTTTGAAATGGTGATATAAGTGGATGCCTTGACTGCGTCAATGAGGCCATCTTCGCAGTTAGACATAGAGCAATGGTCCACCCATATGTGCCTCGCTGTGGAGATGGAAATCCCATCTCCATGATTTATTTTTCTCGGCCCACTCTTCAGAGGATACATATTTACCGGAGCATTTCCTAGACTTTTACAGTCATGAATGTGGATGCCATGAATGATGATGTTTGTCGCATCTTTTATGGTGATACACGGGCCCTTACCAATGTGGACTTTGGCGCCTCGTCCATCGATTGTTTTGAAGCTGTGAATAACAAGCTCTTCCTTGAGCTGGATGACCATGTCATTGTGGAAGATGATCCACAGCGGCTCCGTCTGAATCACGGCATGACGCAGTGTACCTTTGGATGGATTCACGGCATCATCACCGGCATTCGTAACCACATAAAACTTGCCGTTTTTGCCTCCGATGGCATGCTTGCCAAATCCAATGCCGCAATCTGCCAGCCGTTTTCTGTTGCGCTCCCAATTGCGGTCGCAGCGCCAACAGTCATCGATAGGATTACCCGTTGCACATGACAACACGCTCAGCTCCTCTCCACTTCTTGTACTGTTGTTAATAATGCTTCTGCTTATGTTGGATTACGCATACATTGAATCATACTATTGTCAATTTAGCCTGAATAATTAAAAAAAAAAAAAACACAGAAAGATTGACAAAATGGAACGTAATGTTGCATTGAGCGATTTACTTACTCTCGAACTATTTTCGTTCCGTTGCTTTCATCTTTCTTCACAGGAAATGTGGACCAAGTTATATTGCCCGGTGCCTCCACTATCTTCCGTCCCTTAAACTTCTCTCCGTATTTTGATTCAAATGGCTTTGGCGCCCCGCCATGAACGCAGCGGAGTATTCCTATCAACAGCATGCAGTTCAAAATCCTAATTGGATTGCTCATTTTGACAGCCAGGACTCAGCTTTGTCTTCTCAAGAAAACAACAACACTAACAACACTGGTGGTGGTTGCTTCTGCTCTGAGACACTCTTGCAAACGCCGGGGCCTTCTTATAGTTTCCACCGTTTTTTCGTTACTATCATGATTTCATCACACTTGCTAGATTGCAGTATCAATTTCCTTTGCGCACGTTTTTATGATGGCTTAAGGAATGTAGGGACATGCATCCACTGGAGTGAGATGGCAAATGTAAGCTTCGAATTTTTAAAACACAGCACAGAATTTTAAGCTTTTATGTTTGACAAACTTGCACGCTAAATAGTAAAAGCCACCGTCCACGACATATTTTTATGTTCGCGTGGGGGCTGAAATATATAATAACCACTTCCTCTTATGATGAGATATTGCAATCATTCAACTAGCGGCTTTCTGAAACGCGGTCAAGGAAGCATATCTCACAAGGTAATATATTATAGCTAAAACTAGCATCCGTCAAAATTTTGATATGAGAAACTGAAGTCCAAAGAAAATGGTGAACCCTTACCAACCGACTGATATGAGAAACTGAACTCCAAAGAAAATGGTGAACCCTTACCAACCGACAGTGATACAAATGGTGAAGGGAAACTCCAGACAAAATACGGAATATTGTGAACTTCTGAGCATTCGCTTACCGGATCCTCGTTGTTCCCCGTATTTTCAGATGTTGCAATTCACGTTTAATATGAATTTACGATCGAGTTTAACATGTAACTCTTAGGTAAAGATATAATTGTGACGTTTAAATACGAATTTTGGATCAAGTTTAACATTTAAATCTTAGTTAAGCATCTCATCATTGAGAGGGTTAAGGTTCACGTGTAAATGTTAAGAAGATGTCGTATAAAAAATGAAGCTTGAATTAATTAAAATGAAAACATTGCTTTTATATATAAATAAAATAAAATAATATTACTTTTCAATAAAATAATATTAGTTTTCACAATTATTTACGTCATTTTTTAGTCACCGCTCATTAGACGCGTTTAATGATTGAAAATTTTCCTTTAAATTTTATATCTGAATGTAGATTCTTGTGTTTATTTTTTAAATTTTATTTTAGATCATAATTTTTATTACTTTAAACATTATTACAATAATTATTAATATTTCTTACCATATTAAATAAATAAATGCAATGATTTTGTATTAGTATATTTATTTATTTTTTAAATTTATTTATATTTCTTTTAATATATATTTGCATTATTAATTTTTATACTTCAATCATTACAATAATAAAAATTATTTTTTTATTATCTATATATATATATTTTGTAAGCTTTGTATTTTACATTTTTCATTGACTCAAAATATGGAGGAATACACTATAATTTATTGCTCATTCATATTTAGTAAGTTTTCTTTAAATAAATGTTTATACCCAAACAATCATTAATTCTTTAAGCTTAGGAAGTTATCCTAATTCTATATGCGAAACGTTTTCTCTTTTACATAGATAAATAGCATATGACAAAGCATCCAAGAATCACATATTTATAAATATTAATAATTTATATTACATACAATATTTCCAACATTCGATATATACACATTTTATGAAATATTTATCATTATTTCACAATTTTCTAGCACGGCATATCACAAAATTTTATAGACGTAATTTCTCTTGCACAATGATAATTATAGATACGATAAATAATTCTAATTATTATAGTTATTTAAACAATATTTAAGAAATGCTCAAACCAATTATATTATCATTTTAACCATATATGTTTTAACAATAATGTAAATTAATGTAAATTTGAACGTTCATATTCTATAACTTATTTTTAAGTTTTATTTAATTGTAGCTAAAAAAAGTGACAACACTTTTCTTTTGTCTAGTTGTGATAAAATAAGTAATTTTATAATAAGTGCTAAATATTTTGTTTTAATGATGTTTTCTTTACTTTATGTTTTATACATGCACCATTTAGATAGATGTTTTAGGTTAACATTTAATGTCACCTTTGTATATCATGTGCATATTATAATTGATCCATGTCCATTATTCGTATTTATTTTCATATTATTATTCGCAAATTTATTTTTTTGAAATCATTTAAGATTCACTAAAAAATAGCTAATATATATGTTTTAATAATGTCATGTTATTTTTTATAAAAGAGTCATATTATGAGAGTGTTTGTTGATATTGTAATGCCTTTAGTTTCATTCTAATTTACACTAATAATTGAGCGCATTCTAGATTTGTTAGTTACTTAACTTTCTTGATTGAAGTGATTTGACTAGATTGATGTTTGCTATTCTTTACTATTATACATTAATTTAATAATTCCTCATGTGATGAATATATATGAATCATGTACATAATAAGAGTTACTTAATGTTGCTAGACAATTTCATTGGGTATGTGAACCAGTGACATGATTGTTTGGTGAAAATATATGATTTGTGCTATTGAAGCAATCTACTTATACATATATATTCATAACCTTTCAAGTCGATATGAAGAAACACATGGATATGTAATGAAAACTGAGCTGAGTTACAAACCTAAGTTGTGCATAGCACAATATCTATCGATTTGAATATGGTGTTGTGAACATGTGAATATGATTTAAACTTGTTGGAAAAAATAAATATTTGATGTGTATATGTAAATTCATGTGAATATATAAATAAATATTGTTAATTATTTCTAGACATGTGTAAATGTTGTAAAGAAATGTTGATACATGATAGAAAAATTACACATTTTGATAAGGATATTCCATATGATGAAACTCAGAAGGTATTATGGAGGAGCTTGTTATAGCTACATTAAATCCTCACACATGGATGACCATGAGCCTCCCTCCATGAGTAAATGGAATGTAGATAACATAGAAACTTTAGATATTATATTAATTTCCTTCCTACCATGAAAATTTCTAATTGAAAGGATGATCATAACCTTACCATTGGTATTGATTATATTGGTCTCAATAGTAATGTTGATATAGATTCAATATTAGTTGGTACTAATTATATTGTTCTCAATAGTAATGTTGATATTCATTCAATTTTTTTAATTAATATATATTTTATGTGAATCCAATTCAAAATTACATTATGGATTCCGAAAAGTAATATTTATAAAAGGATAATTACATGCATTTCATAATAGTACGTATCTAGGGTTAAAATATATTTTATTTCTATGTGGAATTTGAAATGGAAGTTAGAGATTAACTATATGAATAAGTATAAATTTAATATACTATCTTACTTTTTTTAAATAAAATAACACGTGAAAAATAAAAAGAGTTAGAAAGATTGATAGGAATCATTGAAAGTTGGAACAAACATAGAGAAAGGAAATAATAATGTACATTTTTAGAAAATATAATTATTTATTAAAGAGACATATAGATGGATGATTAATAAATATATTAGTGAATGCATAATTCCAAAATTTTGGATGTGTGAACATCTCTTATTTTTTACCAATAATATAAAAAAGTAATAAAAAAGGAGTATACCAGACATCTATTTTTCTGTCTAGAAATTTTCAAAATAAAATGTTAAACCATTTTCGATTAATTATATTAAATTTAATTAAATTTTATTTTAAATAAATATTCATCTCTTATAACTGTACAACTGGTATGTTAGCTAATTGGTCTACTGCAGAAAGAAATTGAATTCTCCCGCAACACGTTACAGATTACAACTTATATTTATAAGATAGCTGAATTAAAAATAATACATACAATTTTAATAGGCATAATCTCTTTTTAAAATCTCTTCCAGTTATAAACTTGTATTTATAACTTCAAGATGAAGAATCGTCGCTTCCCTGCTATTGTATCTCGATGCTAACTTTAACTGTTACATGAGACAAATGCGGAAAACAACGATACCTAATAGTAGTTTTCAATAATAAATGAGTTTTTGAAAAAATTGAGAACTGTTGGAGGCTTAAAAGTAAAAAAAAAAGTCAAAAGATCGAAGTTTGTCGTATTCTGATGCAAATTGCGAGCGAACAGATGTAGAAAGCCTTGTGAGCGAACAGTAAACCATCAAACGATCATCACTGAACGTATCTCTAATGATGTAATACTGTGAGATGAGAGACGCTTGGGTTTGGAAATACCTCATCTTGGGTTTGGAAATACCTCATCTCACTGTGAAAACGTGCGCCTACAGCCGTATTTCCGTTACTACGCTAATAGTTTCGATTGCATCCCCCGGTTGCATTAAGCGTTGATTAGAGTTTTTCATGAACTTTTAATAGAAAAATTAAACTTTTCTTAAACAAAGTTTTCAGTGAGCTTAAAAAATAACAAAATAATATAATTTTATTAAAAAACACTAACAACATTAATTTTATATAATATAAGTATACTTGAATTATTTTAGCTTCAGCTCAAACCATTACTTTCATTAAATGTATCATAATCAAACACATGTTTAAGTTTAAGAAATAGTTGTATATTCAGTTACACAATTTTAATAACTATAATACTTAGGAGAGATTATGAATATAATCTATGGTAATAGTTTCAATTCTTTAATATACATAATATATAGTTTCAATTTTTTAAATTATTTTTTAAGTATATATAAATAATTTATATAGTTGTCTTTTTTTTAATTTTTTTTTAAAATAGATAATACAAATTTTTTTAACAGAGTTTATTAATAAACAATTTTTATATAATAGTTATAATTATTGTTTAGTTTAAATATAGCTAAATTAAAGTATATATATTAAATTTAAATTAATGTTAAGATTTAGAATTTAGTTAATTTAGGTTTTATTAATTGGTAAATCGAAGTATTTTATTAATTATAATTTTGCATTATAGTAATAGAGAATCCAAACCTACCCAACCACTTCTTATTGTAATGATAATGTTTTTGTTAGTAGATTGTAATATCTCCCATTTTCATGAACTTGAAACATTATGAAATAACTGCAAAAAGAACATATGCTAGTAGATGATAACAATAATTTTTTTTCTCGCTAAAAAACTAATCTATTAATTACAGTAACGGGCAGTACATTACAGTCATGTAGTATCTTCGCCTGAGGCCAGGCCTCGGCATTCTGAACCACATATCAACTCACGCAGGGGAATTGAAACTCTTAAAAAGACACATCCCAAACAAAATATTGAACCCACGCAGGTGCGACCGACTACCAGCCTAATTATCCCACGCAGGGGCATCTCAAAACAGGACCAGTCAAAAGGATTAACCCTCGCAGGGGCAGCCTATTACTAACAGAGTTATCCCACGCAAGGGAAATATTAAACAAGACCAGAAAAACATTGAAATTATCCCACGCCGGGGCAGCATTAGACAAGACTAGAAAAACATTGAAATTATATGAGTCGAGAGCCAAAACAAGACCTGAAGGGAGCTCGAGATGGTGAAGCTGAGCGGAGGGCTGGCTACTTCTCCGGTTCCTCTTCGACCACTGGGCACCCTCAAAATTCTTCATCTTCCACTGCAGCAGGATGGGGACCCAGGTTGACATCCCCTGCTTTGGAGGTTGACGCCTCCAGTAGCTTTGGACCTTGTTCTGCCACTAGTTCTGGCGCCCCTTTGGCAAATGCTGAGCCCTCATCCTGGTGCTGTTGTTTACCACGGAGCTCCTCACTATCAGATGGCGCTTCATCCAGGAAAAGAACCGACACATGAGCGTTGATGCGGGGCCTGTCCAACGAGCTGCTGAAGGTGAAGATGGCCGAGCCAAAGGCTGGCGAAGGAGCTGAAGGGTCAGGGCTGCGGGAGTCCACGAATTGGCAAGCTTGAATTGGCGTGGCATCAGGGAAGCCATGGAAACAGCATCGACAACGATAGGGGTAAGGAGCCTGAGCAAGAGGCCGAGAGGACTCTCCCCTAACCGAGCCTCAACGGCAAGGCGGACGCTGTCGTGGCCTGACCATGCTTGTGACAGAGCGGAGGAAAAGGAGCCGAGGGGGTGGCGGAAATGAGACAGAGGCGGAATTGAGGAAGGACGCCAATTTCGAGTCCCCTCGCCTTTCAGAACTACAACCAATGAGCAGAGGGAAGGAGGGTGTGGTCTCCTTGAGAGCGGGTGAGCAGGCGGGAGCTGGAGCCTGAACCAGCAAGAACTGAGCGACAAGGGCCGAAAGATGCACATGACCCAGCATGAATTGAACCTCAACATCAACTGATTTAAACATTGAACCTTTGCCTCGAACCTCGATCGCCATAACTGCTCGTTGCAGACGAGCCTACGGCAAGAATGGCACAATGAATGTGCTTCCAGGTTGAACCCCATCCTATATTCCATGGCGGCGATCTGGCATTGAATGCCCTCATTAATCTTGAGGCTGCCCATGTTCTGCAAGTGGCGCCTCCATAACTGAAGACGTGTCACCCGCATCCGGGATACATGATAACAATAATTATGTAAATGTTTATATTTTAATTAATATAGATTGTTAATATGATGATTATGAATTTTGGAAACTTCATGGGCTAACCGCCAGAAAGAGGATGAAATATGCCAGAATCTGAGAGGTATCAGATTTGCCACGATTTCTTTCTTAAAGCGAATTATATATTATATATCTATATATATATATATATATATATATATATATTATATATATATATATATATATATATATTATATATATATATAATTGTGTTAATCTGGTGGGAGATAAAGACAAGTAATAAAAGAACTGCAAGTGGAAAACATGCTTTTAGCTTTAAGGAAAAAGACATGGAAAAATCCTACGCTGTGGGGAAATAGAACCCCTAAAGGCAAGACGCTGCGCACAAAAAATCTGTGAACAAAATGATGTTAAATATGCATTATGAAAGCAAAGTAGAGGTTACTCATGCATAAGGAAAGTTGTCATCGCTCGGGGGGAATCATAGGATTCATGGTTGGGAGGTCTGGTGTAGTTAGCGAGTGATTTTCTGAATATAAGAATTATGGTCAAAAAATTGTTACTATGCACTCAGAAAATGAACTAGATGAATGTTAGGAATGACTTGTCTCATTTATCAATTACATGCTTTATCCATATAGAGACTGATGATTTATTTCTATAGTGGAAATGTTGTTGTTTATTATATTTAGTAGGTGATATTTACTGACAACATATGCTTTCGTACTCTAATTAAAATAATATGTTTAAGATTATTACATATGCAAAATTCTTTCCCAATTGAGCTATAGAAAAGAATGGAAAAAGATTAAAGAATAGTTCAATGCGTGATGAGGGTTTCCAACTCTTCATGGTAGAAGATATTAATCAGAGGCACAATTATGTTAAAAATGGGTATATATTAATGAATTGATGGTTACGAATGCACATTAGCTGTATGCTTGTTGAGTTTACCAAATTTTAATGGATGATTGAGTACTCCTATGACAGACTTTTGAGTTTGAACACATTTGTATTATCCTCGTTTAATTATGATCTTATAAGTGACAAATCTTGTCAGTATAGTGTGAAATATTAGGGTTACATCGGATGTAGGTTAAGTAAAAGAAGGGAGTATTATAATAATTATTAATTTGTGTGAAACCTATGGGGAAGAACTAATAGTACAAGCACTAATAATCGAATAGTATGATCCTATTGGTAAGCGTAGCTATCCACAAAACTAGTATATAGGAAAAAAGATTATAATACAGGGACAATTAAATTAGTTTAATTATAAATGAATTAATGTACAGTGATGTGAAGGTAGATAACGTCTTCGAGTTGATGAGACTTCGAGTCGAAATATCGCCCCAACTAGGAATCATGGGTACAATCCCCAGAAAAATTTGTGCCAAAATTCTCTTAAGGGTAAGAGAATCAAACCAAGGACCATAGTGTATATAAAGGTCTACAATATCAAACTTATACATAGGAATTATTTTATCCATCTAACAAAATAAATAAATAAATTAGAATCGAGATTTTTGAACATCCCTCAAACACATATACACAACGTGAGAGCAAAAAAAAAGGAAAATATGTATTTTACAACCAATCAAATATTATTATAAGAATATCAAACCATATAAATTAACACAAAGATTCATAGACGAAATGATAGTATATGAAATGCTGTAGAATTCATTAACAATAACCAAAATATTTAAATTGTATTATTCATAGAAATGGAGTGACAACCATAAATCAAAACAGAAACAACTGAATAAAGTATATAATAAGAAATTATATCCTAACAGACAGAGGTGGTACTATGATAAACTGCAAGACGGATGATCACATATTCAAGTCATAGTAAGAACAAACCTGAAATAATTGTTATATGTTAAATCAATATAGATTCACGTGTATTAAAGTCATTTGAATATTTCAAAGATACATAGACGCTAAAATCAAAGTATGATTATCTAGGTGCTTTTTCTTAAACAATTTTATACAAATGCCCTGCTATACCCATTGTATCCTTCAGCCGAAGGTTAATAGAATCGAAAATAAAAAGAAACTAAAGATTTGCAATAGTGACAGCTAAGAGCCAAATGGCTTTCTCGGGCCATGGCCACTTTGAAGTTTTCCAGTCGCAGAATGAAAGAAACTAGGTAAAATCTGCAAGCAGAGTCTTGGTTGATTTGAGAAGACCAACCTGTGCATAGATAAATCGTGAGGGCTAAGTCCCAGTAGCTAGCTCACAGGTATCAGGGGGAATACTGAAAATACAATTACCCTCATTAAAAGGAAACGAAGGATTAACATCATATGTAGAATATTTCGAAACCTTAATAAAAAATATCAAACAATCAAGTGGGAAATATATTATCTGTGGAGGACGCATAAGCTGGAAGTCGATATACAAACCTATGTGAAGAGTTTAAGTTAAATGATAGCATGTCAAGGGAAGAAGAAAATGAGTATAAATGTTGGGAAAACAAGCTAATCGAAAAAGTATTAAACAATCTATAATAGGAGGACTTACCTGGGTCAGAATAGAACCTTATTTAAAGGCAACATGAATGAAGAAGGTCGGTATAACCCCCTACTGGAACGAAAAGGGAGAAGTTCATTGAACATGAAAAAAGTAAACAAAGATCTACATATCTTCAGTCAAGAAACTCTATCAATACATCTATTACGTTAGTCAGAGAAAATTTACTTATGCAAAGGTCGAACCTCTCCTTCTCTCTTGTTGCTTGAATAATGCCAACGCCTTACAACCTTAACTCTCTCAACACCCATTTTCTCTACAGTAGGGCTGAGGTAGAGGGCCAACAATCCCCTACCACAAAATGAAAGAGGTGAAGGGGTCAAAACCTTCTTACCTCTATTGCTTCGATGAAAAAAATAACAAGGAAGAAAAATAGGAAAGGTAGGGTTTGAATTGGAAAAATAGAGAAGAGGCGACGTGTAGGGTTATTGGAAATGAACAGAACCATAGATATTGGATAGGAACATCTGGAGCTTTGATGGGTTCACAATTAACAAAGAAAATATAGAGGTGCATGCCACATGACAGGGGTATAACAAAAGTCGTTTAGAATTAAGTGAATATGCAGGAAACGGGGTTGTGTGAAAACCAAGCACCACAGATCATAAATAGATACCCTTATGACAAGAAAGGATCAATGAATAGTGTAACCATATTGCAGTCAAAATGCTCGGGAATATTAGAGCTGATTTAAGGTCGAAATTCACATGAAACTTATACTTGTCACGGCATTAAATATTGAAGAGACCTACGGGTATTAGGTCTCAAAGAATTGATATGATTCCCTTTATTATATTCATTGTATATAGGTCAAATGTTATATGTTATGTTTATCATCATTTAACACATATGCATATAATAAATAACTTGATATTTTAAATAAAAAACAAAGGGTTAGCATAAGTTTAGGAAAAACAAAAAAAATAATTGGGTTAAGAGGCGGAATTAGGTTCGTTACAAATGGTATCAGAACATAGTTCTACTTTGAGCCTAGGTAGGGACAACTATGCTTAAATGAACTATTGAAAATCAATAAAATATTAAGAGTTTGTTAATTTTGTTTTATCCATTTGAGCGATGAATGTTGTTGTAGGTAGAAGAAGTTAACAACAATGGAAGGGTCTTTGCCACCAAATGTTGGAAATGTGTAATTGTATGTGGATCTAGGCGAGGTTGGCAGTGCTACTACGATTAAATCTTAGTTAGCAGAGATAGTAAAGACACTACATATGGAGATGGTTCAACTCTATGATATTAACAAGAAATTGTTAAAGGCTAGTGAGGATCAAGAGAAGTTAATATGGGAATGGGTACAAAAATCTAACCATAAGAGTGTAAATCAAGAAGGTGTAGGGAATATAGGATCTGAGAAGTCAGGAAGTGAAGAAGAAACTAATACTAAATCGTCAAAAACACATAAGAAACAAAGAAAGGCTGCATTACAAGGAGAATTTAGAAAGATCAAACCACCAATGTTTGATGGCGAAAAAGAGGACTATGTGGAGGCATGGTTGTTAAATATGATAAAATACTTTTAGGTATATGAGTATGAAAACAACTTGAAGGCACGATTGGCAATCTACCAATTGCTTGGCAAAGCTACTTTGTGGTGGGAGGAGTGGAAGAGTGTCCAAGCACTGGAAGAAAAAAAAATGTCGTGGGAAGAATTTCAACAAGAATCAAGGCCAGATTCCTGAGTGAAAGATATTATGATGATAAGGCTAAGGAATTTTATGAGCTGAAATTGGGGCAACTAACTATGGATGGATTTGTAAACAAATTTACCAATTTGTTGCATTACCTGCCTTATCTAAAGGAAGAGAAAGCAAAAATTCAGTGCTTTCTGAAATGTTTGTCGATCCCTTACAAGGAAAGAATCAAGTTTGATAACCCAAAAACAATGGATGAAGTAATAAAAAAAGCAAGCGATGCCATCAACAACTTAAAGTAATAAGTGAAGGTCGCAAACTGTGGAAGAATAAGGATGGTGGAAGAACAGGTGGAGGAATGAAGAAGAAAAAACCACTTTATTTGAAAAAAATTGGTAGAGATCATTGGAAGAGGAAGGGAAATAGAGAAGAAACACCACTACCAACTCAGTCTCACAAAGGTGCAAAAGTGACAAAATAGAACAACAAAAAGAATGAAACCACCAAAGAACTATTAAGATGTTGGGGCTGTGGGGGACCTCATATGATGAGATATTGCCCACATAACTCTTGACCAATGCATAACATACAGACAATATATGAGGCTACTACAGTAAATGATATTGCAAGGAGCATGGCAAGGATCAGTGCTACCCTCGAAAATCGGCAAGAGGATAATCTATCTTCTATGTTAGAAATAGAAGGTAAGACCTCTAATATATCCAGGAGCTACTTTAAGCTATGTTAGTGCTCATACTGTAGAAAGATGCAGATTGAAAACATAAAAATTTAGGAATGCATGGCTTCTACACTTACCCACAAGTACTAATTGAAAAGTTACTCAGTATGTGAAATAGTGCCCTCTTGATCTTAATTGTTATTTTTTGACAATAGAATTGAACCTCCTTCCACTTGGGTCATATGACATACTAGTGGGATTGGATTGGTTAGAACAAAAAGCTGTTGTTATAAATTGTCTGGAGAAAATAGTGACCTGTTTAGGAATTGATGGGGTCATGATGGTCATTAAGGGAAAGAAAAACTAGTAACGATTAGACAAATTTTCGCCTTACAGTTGAAAAGAAGTGTCAGGAAAGGTTGTCAACTGTATTTGGTACAGGTAAAGGACAACCTTCAGAGGTTCGAAACAGAGAGGTTAGAAATGGTCATAGACATTAAGGAATACCTAGATGTTTTTCCAGAAGAAATTCCATGCCTGCCCCCATTTCGAGATATAGATTTCACAATAAACTTGGTAACCGGGGTTGTTCCAGTTTCTAGGAATCCTTACCACATGAACACTCCAGAATTATTAGAGTTAAGAATGAAATTACAAGAGTTATTATATAAGGGATATATGAAACCCAGCATATCTCCTTGAGGGGCACTAGTGCTTTTTGTGAAAAAGAAATATGGTACATACCGAATGTATATAGATTATTGTTAGTTGAACAAATTAACAGTAAAAAATCAATATCCCCTACCAAGAACAAATGATTTGTTTGATAAAGTTAGAGAGGCCTTAGCTTTTTGCAAAAATTGACCTAAGAATAGGGTATCACCAATTACGGATTAAGGAGGAAGATATACAGAAAATGGCTTTTAGAACACATTATGGTCACAATGATTTGGTGGTGTTTTACCTTTTGGTTTCACCAATGTTCCAACGAAATTCATGTGTCTCATGAACAATGTGTTACACCAATACTTGGATCACTTTGTATTGGTTTCTATAGACGACATCTTAGTATACTCCAAAAATGAGGAGGAATACCAAGAACATTTAAGAATGGTATTGCAGACATTAAGGAAGAATAAATTATACGCCAAGAGTAGCAAGTGTGAATTTTTAAAAAACAAGATACAATACCTGGGACATGTCATATCCAAGGAAGGATTGTCAGTAGATCCAGAAAACATTTTAGTGATTTTGGAATGGCCAGTACCAAAGGATGTGTCTACGGTTTGTTCTTTTACGGGGATTGTAAGATATTATTGCAGATTTGTGAAGAACTTATCCAGATTAGCATACACAATCACCTCATTATAGAAAAAAGGAACAAAGTTTGAATGGACTGAAAAGTGTCAAGAAAGTTTTAATGAACTAAAAGGAATGATGACCATAGCTCCAATGTTATGGATAGATTGCAGGATACTATCGTAGATTTGTGAAGAACTTATCCAGATTAACATATACCATCACCTCATTACAGAAAAAAAGGAATAAAGTTTGAATGGACCGAAAAGTGTCAAGAAAGTTTTAATGAACTAAAAAGAATGATGACCACAGCTCCAGTATTACGGATAGCATATCTAGAGCAAGAATTTGTGGTATGCACAGATGCGTGCCTTAAGGGTTTAGGAGGGGTATTGTTTGGTAACAAACCCCCCGTAATGGTTTTGGGGCTCAAAGTCCGAAATTTTGGGTAAAAGTATGGTAAAAGTTCCGCGAAGTGTGCGAAGCATGAAATGTAATGGGTAAAGTTTAAGGGTAGTCCACCCTAAAATATTATAGATTAATCTAGGATGTGTCGGCTTGCCCATGGTCAGCAGACCATGGAAATGTATAAACAGAGCAAGGATCTAGGTTTAGAAGTCATCTTTTTGGATTATAGCTTTGATGTATGGGTTGTGAAAGCGAAGGTGGTCTGAGTCTGTATGTACAAGTCAAGGGTAGTAGAGGGTAGAAGACGGTCTGCAACTATGTGCATAGAGGTTGGGTAGAGTTTGCAGTTGTGTGTGTGGACCCCTGCAGCTAAGTGCGTCGGAAGGAATTGTATTGTACTGAAAGGAAGATCAATAAAGATAAGTGTTTTCTGAAATTGTTGTCTATCTAATTGCAAATTTGAATGTTTATGCTTACGTTATGATTTTACGAATACTTTTAAAGATTTATGATTGAGCTCACTGGGTTAAACTGTTAAATGTTTGCTTAAAAGACCTTGAATAACAAACCAAATCTCTACTAACTGCAATAATACTAAGGATCTAAGAAACTCCCCTTCATGGAACTTCGTGAAGGCCAGATTAGAGTACAGAAGCCATAAGTTCGTAGATCGAGTTTCCAGTCCACCAAACCTCATCAAGTCATCTCTAGGGTGTAGAAACCTGGTTCCAGCACCCTTCCATAGTGCCTCGAGTGAGACTTCATTCCGTGCTCCACGGATTGTTGCTGAAAGGGCCAGTAGTACGGGATTTGTTTGACTAAAAACTCTTTCGAACCTTGGTCACGGCGCAATAAGCCAACAAATGGTTCTATTTTTGGGATCAGGATCTGCCTATAGGGATGTTTGATGCTGGAATGCTGGAACCCTACAAAGGAAGAAGTTGAAGATTAATGGATCAGAGAGTTTATCACTGAGCACAGGATAGACACAACTGTTACCAACAACGAAGGCACAGAGATGTTTTCTCAAAAGAATCATGAACATAAGAGGCTTCAAAAGGATAAAAGGGTTAATTTTACCCCCGTGAGGGATGTGGAGTGAGTAATTAGTGTGGTTTAGTGTGGTGAACAAAATCAAGTTACTTTTATTCAAAGGAGTCAGAAACAAAGACCACGATCAATTTTGGTTTGTAGTAAAAGCAGTATGGGAAGTGCACATGGTTACAGATGATAACATTAAAAAGGTCACATTGGTGAGTGCGTTGTAGGACCGCACGTTGACGTGGTATATTAAGAACTCCAACGATCATCCGAATGCTAGAATAGTAGAGATCTAGGATGCGTTGAACAAAGAGTTTAGTCGACCAAAATCAAGAACTCAGTCGATCATTATATTTAAGGAAATTGCGGTGCTTCTAGGTGAGACAATGTGGGATGATCAGTGCCTAAAAAGTATGATCCATGAGGAAAATATGACACTTTCAGATGTGCAGCATTGCACCTGGTTTGTGGCATCCTTGACACCGCACCTAAGGTCAGCACTGTCACAACAGAAGATCTCGACCTAGGCTGAAGCATTAGAAATAGTGATGACTTTGCATGAAACGCCAATAAAATACCATGGGTTGGGAGTCCAACAAATCCACGTGCAACTACAAAATCTATGTTTAGAGATCTAGAGTTTGAAGAAGGATAGGGTGCCATGGCTGGAAGTATGCAAAGAGGTGTGGTGTATAAAATGTAAGGGCCAGGGTCACGATAATGATCATCGTCCTGTATTTGCAAACTATTCGACAGGAGGGTCACAGATGCCATAAATACTATAGGCATCGATTGGTTTGAGTGTGTCCACAGCTCTCTAGTGTGCGATTTGTCAAGTATGAGGAAAGCATGTGACAAATAACTCTCACCTATTGTAGAAATATAGCCAGACTTTGGAGCAATTGTATTGTAATTTCTATAGATCAGTGGGTCATGATGAGTGAACATGTCGAAGTTATGAAATAATGATGGATATAAATCCAGCCTATTGAGTGTAGAAAAAAATGCGAGGGCCCGATCCAGCTGCACCAATAGCATGGGCTGGCTTCCAAGGGCAAGGTCAAGGACTAGGAGGGATGGGAATAGGACAAGGGGGTGGACAATTAATCTGCTACAATTGTGGAGGACCCAGGCACTATGAACATGACTGTATGAATCTGTCCAGAATAAGTTTCCCATACTATGAAGAATTTGATCATGAAATGATAAGATGTTTGATACTGATCACACAAATGCGCAAAAAAGGGGTGTTACAGGCCACTCCGACGCAAAATGTCTATATGATGAGATCTGAACCATGCGAAGAGGACCCCAACGTGAATATGATGCTCAGCAGTGGTGCAACCATGGGGGAAGATAAGGAGAAGAAGCATAAAGTAGACACATGGGTGCGTAAAGCTCTTACAAAGGAACCTAAATTTGATTTAAACTGCGCAAAAGAAACATTTATGGAAGCTAAGAAGAGCTTCATGGAGGTCTCTACCTTAGGTAGCAGGGATCAACTAGAGATGGATCTGGACCCCTCACTACTATCCACCTTTTTAGAGACATGTATGGAGCTACTACAGGACAATAAGGTAGTTAAAGGGCTGCAAGAATTGATCGCTAGATGTGCAGGGTCTGGGGAGCTGCACATAGTCCAAAAAATGGGGAAGCATGCCCTACACACTGGATGGGAAATGAGGTTGACTGCGCAAATTGGTGAATACGAGATGGATCATGTAATTTTAGACTTGGGGTTGAATGTGAACATACTACTGAAGCAGACTTGAGAGCGCATGGGAAAGCCCGCACTACAATGGTCTCCCATCCAATTACAAATGGAGAACCAACAAAAGATCTTGCCCATGGGAATATTAACAGGAGTAACAATGGATATTGATGGTGCAAGCACACAAACAAATTTCGAGGTAATAGAAATTGTGGATGACAGTAACCCCTAACCTACATTATTTGGAATAGAATGGGCAATAGATATGAATAGAGTTATTACTTTGAAGAAGGGAGAGATGATTTTTGATACAAAGTCCCTATGTGTCATCGTATCATTACACCCCACTGAAGGAAAATGCTACACAGAGCCATTGCACGATGATGGAAGTAATGAAGAGCTAGATTGTATCTACAAAATAACTGCGTGCAACAAGGATCACCCGCACCGTACTATCAATGAAAGGGCCCCATGGAGGATCACAGAATCCTGCTTGTTGGAGGCTAATGAAGATGATGAGCAATGGCACAATCGATTGAGGGAAGTGACAACTCTAAATTGTAATATGATGACCAAATCCCTGCATTGCGTAATCACCTAGGTGTGGGATCTACCAACCTATTATGGAATAACAATAATAGAAGAATTCTTGCACCATTATGAGAGTGAATTGCTAGAAAAATAGAGGTTTGATGCATTAAAATGGGCACTGTGTGTGGCTTTTATGCATTGGTGGGGAACACATGAAGGGAACTTTGAAAGATGGAAGGACTGCAAAAGGATGATGCAACTGAGATTTGGAAAAATGGAACTCTAAATAACTGACAAATATGATGGATGCGATGACCCACATAGGAACCTCACAAAATGGATAAAAGCCTATGGAGAAGAGCCCCAGCCTGAATGGGTACATTTATTTTGTCATACCTTGGATGTCATCCCCAGAAACTGGTGAACTAAGACAGAGCTCCAACATGGTATGGGTGAATGAGATATCTTGCACGAAGGGTTTTTATTAACATTTTTATTTGAGGACCAATGGATGGATACCATCGATGACGCACTACAATTTGTAAAAGCTGCTATCTTCAAATTACCGCAAGTACCAGAGGAAATCATTCAACTGGAATGGAAACATCAGTTAAGCGATGCCTTAGAATGTTACAACCTGCAAGCAGAGGATGATGATGATGATCCCAAAATATTAGCATTCTAGAAACGGAAGGGAGTTGTCAAGTTCGAGGACACATGATCGAGGATCCTGATATCATAGTGCAACTAAAAACAAAATAGGTGAACATTGGTATAGAGGAGGAGCCGAAGTACGCGACTCTAGGGGAATATTGGGATGATGCCATGGTGGATAACGTCCTCGAGTTACTACGCAAGTATCAAGACTTATTCCTGACAAAATTGATAGAACTGAAGGGGATTCTCAGTGACCTGGGGGTGATGAAGATAAATTTGAAGCCAGACACAAAGCTGATCAAGCAGCATCCATAGCATTTGAATCCGAAGTATGAGGATAAATTCTGCAAATAATTGGACAAGATGATTGCAACAGGAATTATTGAACCTGCCAAAGAATATGACTGGGTGAGAACTATGATAGTGCAAGAGAAGAAACGAAAGGGCGAAATTTGAATCTATGTGTCTCTCCGAAAACTAAATGATGTCTGTGTTCATGACCCATTCCCAACCCCATTGATGGATGATGTCTGGGAGAATGTTGGTGGATAGGAAGTGTACTCATTCACGGACGGGCTCTTAGGGTATGACCGATCAGGATCACTCCGAAAGATAGGAGTAAGACCAACTTCCTGACCGAATGGGGATGTTTTTAGTACACTGTGATGCCCTTCAGATTGAAGAACATGCCCACGATATTTTCACGCGTAGTAGTGGTTGCATTCAAGGAATTCATTCATTAGTTTTTGGAGGGTTATTTTGATGATTGGACTATATTTGGGCTAGTCAAGAAACATGTGGCAAGCTTACGATTGATGCTGGATACCTGTTGATGACACCAGATTGTGCTAAATCTTAAGAAGTGTACCTTCCTTATTCCTTTCAGAAATTTTCTTGGCCATATGGTCCGCAGACAGGGCCTGATGGTGAACCTTGCGAAAATCGTTGTCATACTCAATCTACAAGCACCACGCAGTGTCAAACAACTCTGCACTATGTTGGGACATACTGGGTACTAACGAAAGTTTATTAAGGGTTACGCATAAACCATGATGCCAATGGAACAGTTGTTAAGAAAGAATGCTGCATATTGCTGGAATGAGGACTATAAAAAGAGTTTGGAGATTCTAAAGGAAAAAATGGCCTCTGCCCCCATTTTGGTTTTCCCAAAATGGGACATCAAATTTCATGTACATGTGGATGCATCATGTATCGTGATGGGTGCCATTCCCACACAGGAAGGAGCGGAAGGCATTGATCACTTGATTGCATTTGCGAGTCGGTGACTATCAAAAGCAGAAAATAATTACTCCACCACTAAGCATGAGGGATTAGCAATGGTATATGTGCTCGAGAAATACAAACACTATCTACTCGGTGGGCATTTTAAAATGTATACTGATCACTCTGCACTAAAATACGTCGTGAATAAGCCTATGTTTGGGGGGCATATCTGCCGATTGCTACTATTATTCCAAGAATATGACTTCGAGGTCATCGTAAATCCAAGATGCCTAAACACAAGTCTAGATCACATGTCCCGAATTGAGAACGGTGAGAAGCTAATAAATTTAAGGAAGGACTACCTGATGCACAACTCTATGCAATACACATCACAGATGGTCACTTTGAAGATATAATCCACTTCTTAACCACAGGGACCGTGTCACAAGAGTATCTAGTTCAACAAAAGAAAGAGTTAGTGATACACATGACGGATTTCACTGTTATCATGGGGCATATCCACAAAATGGGAAATGAAAAAATATTAAGAAGATATGTACCTAAATTTGAATGGGGAAAAATCCTCACGAGAGAAAATGGAGGGATTGCAGGAGGACATTACATAGGATGGGCAAGAACACGGAAGATTCTTCGCACCGGACTATGGTGGCCAACTCTACATCAAGATTCAAAAGAATATTATTGGGCCTGTGACATATGTCAACAGACTAGGAAAACATCACGAAGGGATGAAATTCTGCTCAATCCATAAGTGACGTTGCAACCGTTCGAGAAATGGGCGATTGACTTTGTGGGGCCCATCACACCTTAAGGGAAGGCCAGTGCGTGTTATATCATCACCGAGACTGAACACTTGACTCGATGGGCAGAAGCACAACCACTTAATTACTGCACAACTGCTACAGCTGTGAAATTCTTGTTCAAAAATGTGTTGACATGGTTTGGATGTTCGAATATTCTAATGAGTGACCGTGGGACACACTTCTTAAACGAAATTATCAACACACTCAGTGAGGAATTCCAGGTATATCATCAACAAAGTACATCGTGTCACCCACAACCGAATGGGACAGTGGAAGTATTCAATAAGATTTTACGGACTGTGTTGACCAAGATCTATAACGCGAAGTGCAACGATTGGGATTTGTGTCTACATAATATGCTATGGGCATACCGAACCACTTGCAATAAACTGATGGGTTAGACACCTTTTCGATTAGTCTATGGCATAGAAGTCATCATGTCGTTGGAATATACTGTACCTAGTTTATGAATCGAAGTAATAGTAGGCATGGCCGACCATGGAGCATTGGGAGAAAGGCTTGCACAATAGGAAGAACAAGAGGAGGAACAATTTCTAGTGGGATTCGATCAGCAAGTACAAAAGCAGTGCGAGAAGGCTTGACATGATCGCCATATCAAGTTGCACACATTCAATGAAAATGATTTAGTACTACTATATAACAGCAAGTTCGAGAAATTCCCTAGGAAACTCTAGATGCATTGGTTAGGACCATACTTTGTCAAAGAATTTATAGATGGAGGCACAGTTCAGCTTAGCAAGTTTAATGGAGAGCCCTTCCCTGGAAGAGTAAATGGTAGTTGCCTGAAGCTCTCCACGGGTGGGCTGACGGCCTGACTAACCACCCAAGGCATTGTCACACCGCTCTGAATAGTTTAAGGAGAGCGCGGGATGATAAAGTAGTCTATGGGGGAACTGTGTGACAATAGGGTTACGTGTAGAATTGGTATACCATAAGGGTCATGGTTGCACAGAAGGGGATGTGCTACACCGAGGAAAATCAAGGAAGTGACCATTGCCATCACTATTCATGACAAGATGTCAGAGTTACAATGAAATGGAGTGGGTGGCGGGCAATTAAGTTATGAAGTATGAGCAATATATGGTTAATATAGCATTAATAGGCCAGAAAAGGAGGGAATGTCAGAATTTGAATTTTGACAAGGCTATAAATCACAGTGGGACACATACGACACAAATTATAGTATCTGGAGGCTAGATATGGAACCCATGAACCTTTATGGTGCAAGACTAGGTCGAGTAGAAATGCAGAACTTTCTGAATAGTGCAAGGTCACACACTAGAGGTGCCATGCTATGCTCAATGCTGATGGTGGGAGATGTACCAGAAATTTCAGACAAGTAGTAGGACCAGTTTGGATGTCGCTCCATAAACCATGAATTGACAAATAATCTATGAAAGCTATGTGAAAGATGGTTGATTCTAAGGAAAATGATGGAATTATGCTTACAATATCATCTCTGACAAGCCGATTGGGATCTCATGGACAACAACACATTTCTTTCAAAATTGCAACACAAGGTGCAACAAATATTGAGTATATGGGACCAGACAATGCAAACTTACTATACATGCACGAAGCGTTTGTGGCTCTAGCATCTCAACTAGAGCTAAAATCATAGAAGGATCTGCTTTGTGTTAACTGAGCAGACAGAATGAGCATCATCAATTCAGGGAACTAGTAGGAGCAATGGAGTAGAAGCTTGAAGAAGAATGCAGGAAGCAAGAATGAAACAACGAGCTGTAGTATGTCACTCACAGGCATGGTGAACCATGAATTCTTGACAGTGCATCTAGCTGCACCAACGAGTGACTTGGGATGAGTCATGATGATTGTGTTGGGGTCCTGTTGGGTAGCAGACCCCCCATAATGGTTTTGGGGCTCAAAGTTTGAAATTTTGGGTAAAAGTATGGTAAAAGTTTCATGAAGTGCACAAAGCGCAAAATGTAAGGGGTAAAGTCTAAGGATAGTCTGCCCTAAAATATTATAGATTAATCTAGGATGTGTCGGCTTGCCCATGGTCTGCGAACCATGGAAATGTATAAATAGATCAAGGATCTAGGTTTAGAAGGAATTTTTTTGGATGATAGCATTGATGTGTGGGTTGTGAAAGTGAAGTTTCTCTTACTCTCTAAGTCTGAGTCGAGGGTAGTAGAGGGTAAAAGAGGCTTTGTAGCTATGTGTGTAGAGGCCTGGTAGAGTCTGCAACTATGTGCGCAGACCCCTGCAACTGAGTGCATAGGAAGGAATTGTATTTTAGTGAAAGGAAGATTAATAAAGATAAGTGTTTTCTGAAATTGCTACGTATCTAATTGCAGATCTGAATTTTTATGCTTATGTTATGATTTTATGAATACTTTTAAATATTTATGATTACACGCACTGGGTTAAACTGTTAAATGTTTGCTTAAAAGACCTTGAAGAATAAACTAGATCTCTACTAACTGCAATAAGACTAAGGATCTAGGAAACTCCCCGTTATGGATCTTTGTGAAGGCCAGATTACAGTGCGGAAGTCATAAGTGCATAGATCGAGTTGTGAGTCCACCAAACCTCATCAAGACATCCCTAAGGTGTGGAAACCTAGTTCCAGCAACCTCCCATACTTCCTCGGGTGAGACTTCAATCCGTGCTGAGTGGATTGTTGCTGAATGGGCCAGTAGTATGGGATTTGGTTGGCTAAAACCTCTTCTAAACCTAGGTCAAGGCCAAATAAGCCAACAAGTATTGCTACAAAATAATTTTGTGATAGCTTATGAGTCCCGTAAATTGAAAACTCATGATAAAAGTTATGCCATGTATGATCTAAAGTTGGCGGCAATAGTCCATGTGTTAAGAATGTAGAGACATTATTTGTCGGGTAAAAAGTTGGTTTTAATGACTACCCACATCAGCCTTAAATAGTTTTTTAGTCAAGCCAACCTGAATGGGAGGCTGGCAAGATAGCTTGCCTTTCTCAGCGAATTTGAATTTGAAATTAAACATATCAAGGGAAAGGAGAATAAAATTGTTGATGTGTTGAGTCGACATGCCCATGCTAAAGTCGCACATATAGGAGTAGGAGTAAAAACAAATTTTGAACAAGTGAGGTTGGCAGGACATCATGACCCCCAATACCAATAATTGTACAAACATATACAAAAAGGTAGGACAGCAAGGTATGTGATCAACTCTAGAGGATTGATCACCTGCCAAGGTAGATGGGTTATTCCAAATAGCACACCCTTCAAAGAATTAATATTGGATGAAAAACATAAAGAACACTATGTAGATCACCAGGGAAACAAGAAAATGATAAATCAATTAAGGAAACAATTCTTCTGGGCTGGAATGAAAAAGGAGGTAGCTGATTATTTGGTGAAATGTCTGCAATGTCAACAAGTTAAAATAGAACACCAACATTCAGCAGGGTTGCTGAAATCACTACCTATTCCGGAGTGGAAATGGGAAATGATTTCCATGGATTTCATAATTGGACTACCAAGAACTCGGTATTAGCATGATTCCATTATGGTGGTAGTGGATATGATAACCAAGGCAACCCACTTCATTCACGTACAATCAAATTTTGGGACAACACAAATAGAAAATATATTTATGAAAGATATATTCAAATTACATGACATACCAAAAATGATTGTATCAGATCGAGACACCAAATTTACTTTGAAATTCTAGAAGTCCTTATTTGGGAATTTTGGTACCAAACTAAACTTTAGTAAAACATGCTACCCACAAATGTATGGACAAAGTGAGAGAACAAATCAAGTCTTAGAGGATCTTCTGTGAATATATGTGATGGATAGACCCACAAAATGGGAAGACTATTTACATTTAGCCTAGTTTTCCTAGAACAAGAGCTATCAAGCTTCCATCAAGATGATCCCCTTTGAGGGTCTATATGGAAAAAAAATTCCATACTCCTCTCAGTTGGTGTCAACTAGAGGATAAGTTGATCCTTGAGCCCAAAATGTTGAGTGGAATGGAACAGATGGTGAAAATAATTCAGCAAAATATTTGGATAGCTCAAGACAGACATAAAAGCTATGTAGATTAAAAAATAAGTTTCAAGGAATTTAAAATTGGGGAACATGTTTATTTGAGGGTTAGACCTTACAAGAGTACCTTGAGTACTGGTTGCTGTTTTAAATTAGCACCACGGTACTGTGGACCATTCGAGGTGTTAGATTGAATAGGTCCAGTAGCTTATCAATTAGCTCGACCAGCTCATAATAAAGTGTGTAATGTCTTTCATGTGTCATTATTAAAAAAATATATACATGACAACACTCATGTAATTGGTTGGCATATTTTACAAGTGGAGCCCGAAGGATATTTCTTTCCCGAACCACTCTGCGTGGTGGAATGGAGGGAAACCATACTACAAAATTGGGTCACATCTTAGGTTAAAATGCAGTGGCGACACTTTGATCCTGAGGAGGAAAATTGTTAAAAAGAAGAAGTTCTAAGGGCTGCCTAGCATGAATTGTTTTCAGCTGAATAATAATTCCAAGGATGGTGATAAGTTTAAGGATGGGATAATGTAATATCTCCCATTTTCATAACTTGAACATTATGAATATAACCTATAATAATATTTATATATATATATATAATATATAATTATAATATATATATATATTATAATATATATATATATATTATATATATATATATATAATATATATATTATATATATATATTTTTATATATTATAATATATATATATATATATATAATATATATTAAAAAGTAGATATAAATACTTATGTAAATGTTTATATTTTAATTAATATATATTGTTAATATGATGATTATGAATTTTTCAAAATTCATAAACTGACCCAGAAAAAGGCGACAAAACTTGCCAAAATCTGAGAGGTATTAGATTCACCACGATTTCTTTCCTAAAGAGAATTATATATAGAAATATATATAATTGTGCTAATCTGGTGGGATATAAATACCGATGATAAAAGAATTACAAGTGGAAAAGCAGGCCTTTAGCTTTAAGGAAGAAAAAACATGGAAAAACCCTAGGCTGAGGAAACAAAACTTGTGAAGGTAGCATGTTGCCTGATCTGAATTGGATCCTTGAAAAATATTAGAGTTTCTATGTCTGTTTCAAATTATGTCAAACTCCAAAATATTGTGAACAATGAGCTATCAGAAGGGACCTCTTGATAGTGGCAGTTATAACCAGCATGGAACAATGAGGACCCCCATTCAAAGTGCGTTGACCATTGGCCCATGGAGACCACGTAGTGGTGCAAACTAGCAAATAGGGAGTCCAGATCAGAAAACATAGGTTGTTTCTGATATGTGATTAGCATATCGTAGGATAAAAACCTTAGAGAAGGAAAAGTCCTAGCACCTGGTCATGTGAAAAATAGGGAAAATCATGCGGAAATACACAAACCATCAGAAGGTGGGTCCTGCGCCCAAAACCGGCGGGATATGACAAGCACTTTAATCGGTAAGAGGGTTTGGCAGGGGACCGTGTGATGCCATACATTGAATTATGTGTGTCCAATCGATGAGAGAGAAAACTGCTCTCATCGTAGGGTAACGATCGAGCAGCTCACCCATTCGATAAAAGCGATGACCGTAGGATCTAGAGGCCCTAGATCAATGACGGAGAATCCAGCCAATGGAGGACTGGATTCAGCAGAAGAATAGGCTGAGGCATATGAAATTTGGGGTCCAACATGACTGCTAAGCTAGTGGATGAATCATTTCACAGAATAACCTAAATAACGACCGTTCAAGGAAAAGATGGTACCTAGTTCATAAGGAGACAGGTGGCCACCTCTCGGTGAAATGTTATACAATGGTGATGACACAAAAGCAGGGAATTCTAGCAGATGGAGGCAGGCTATCCGAAGAGACGAAAGAGGAAGCGAATAGTCAAAGGAGAGATTGGCTTTAAGCCACGAACATATAGAGAACAAAGAGGAGACAAAATAGAGAGTGAAGCAAGAAGTAGAGAATAGAGAAGTTGAGCTGACTTGCAAAGCTAAGGTAGCATTGAGTAGACAGAACTGAGAAGGCTTGAGGGGCTCAAGCAATCCCTGTGAGGATATCAGTCAGGAACTAAATACCAGATTGGACTCATCCCATTAAGACCAGTTGAGGTCGAGACTCGGTAAGGGGGAGTTTGTGTACTCCAGTGGCTTAGGGAATCCAAGTACCACCCTAATGAGCATCATCTATTAGAGAAGACTCAAATTCAGCTCCTCATTGTAAAAACTTTGCTTAAAGACACAATAGAAAGGGCCACCACTGAAAGCTAGACCAGGAGACGTAGCCCAGGAGGATTGGGTGAACTCCTTATTAAATTGTTGTGTTTTTTCATTTGCTTGTTGTGTTTCTCTTATTATTTTCTAGTGCCTGTGTATTTCGCAATCTTATCGATCTGTTGCTTAAAATAACACAGGCATATCCCAATGTATGAGTCTCTAATACCTACATTAATTAATTGAGATCATTCATAAGTGATTTCAAATCAAGTGGTATCAGAGCTATAGGTTGTTAAGGTTAGATAAGCTTGTGCTGGATGTAGTTGTTGAATGCTAACTAGATCAAAGCTCAAATTAGGAAAAGGAGAGTTGTTCGAAACTAGTCCTGAAATTTGGAGAGTTTATCCTCAGAATACAATGTTGGAGGAAGGTTCTGTGGGACTAGACCCTCAATTTATAGATAGTTTCCTGGCCATAAGGTCTATGGTAGAGGAAATGTATAAGGACTTTAGAAAACATAAAGATGAGGATTCATCAGGCTCCAAACAAGATAAAGGAGAAGAAGAGTCTCTCCTCCATGACCACTCAGAAGGCAAAGGGAAAGAAGAAAACTTTCTCACACCTTCTAATAGCCTTGAACATAAAAAGAAGACATCTTTGATTAAACTAGATGCTAAATTTGATTTGCCAATATATGATAGAGAGTAGAATGTAGAAAAGCTGGACAATTAGATCAGATAAATTGATGTTTATAGCACAGTGCAGAGTATTGATTTAGACAACAGAAAGATTCAACTGGCGAACCTATCCATTGGAGGCACTACCTTGGTTTGGTGGGAAGGCAGGACCCAAGATGACATGAAGAGACATGGTAAGACTCTTTCTGTCTAAAGTGAATTTGCTTCTGCAATAAAAAAGCAGTTCTATCCACTGGCCTACATGCAGCAAGCCATGATGAGCTGGAAAACTCTTCGAAAATTGAAAGGTCAAAGTGTACAAGGTTACACCCAAGAATTTAGGAAGAGAGATTTGATTCTAGGAATCTCATTAGAATCACGTGAGACTCTGTTGAAGTACATCGGTGGTCTACACATGATCCAGATTTAAACAGGAACGCAATAAAATACAGAGATAACCATATACATAAAGATGCAGCGGAAATAATACTTCATTTCATTAATGGAAAATACCGAAATATGCTTACAACCAGAATTGGAAATAAACCAGCTAGGGCGATGGTAGCTTA
>APFE031273026.1:619-11218 GCA_000404065.3 Pinus taeda | reverse complement strand
AGAAAGACAATCAGACACAAGAACACAAGATATAAGGTGGAAACCCAATGTGGGTGAAAACCACCTACTGCAATTCTTCTTTATCTTCCTTTTAAATTAGAAAACTTCTTTTACAATGTACTGGTGCAGTCTTTTTACCAGTACGCAGGCTGCAACCTGCAGAGAGCTACAACTCTCTCTCGTTATCCAGTTTCTCCTGGAGGGGAGCAACAACCCCCTTTAGCTTTTGCACTAGCCAAGATACTAGTACGTAGGTGCTGGCCTACAGAAGGCTACAACCTTCTCTTTCTTCCAGGGACCACTTTTCATCAATTTTCAAACTAGATCCATGAACATCAAACAATCATCAAGAATTAACCAATCTCCTTCTCACCACCTAGATCTGGAACAAGTAGATACTTCTCTGACAGCTGTACACAGAACACTGTACCAGAAACCACACAGCAGAAACAGAACCCAAAACACAGCAGCAATAAGCAGAAACAGCTAGATCACAACTTAAAGCATATACGCAATTTTAACCGTCTGCAACTTGCGTGTATACGCATCTACGTATGGAACAACCTACGTATACGCGCCTTTACTTCCCCTAAACGGCGTGTATACGCGCCTTCGCTTCACTGAACCTGCATACAAATCTATAAAGAACAACACACTCTTCCAGATATTCAATCACTAATTAACCTAGATTATCAGACTTATAGATCAGACAAGCGCCACATCAAGCAGATCAAAATCATACAGAGATACTATCATTTAGGCTTAAAGATTATGACCCATGAATAGACCTTATCCTTCCTTTTGCGCTAAAGTTCCTCCTTCCTTCAGATCCAGATCTGCATCACCATCAAATATACCAGCTCTAGCACTTTATTATATCTTCAATAATAATTCAGATGGTGATTTGTCACAAGATTTCCTTCCTCTTTTATAGTCCTAGGCCTTCCCCAATACCATGGTCCAAAACCATAACATTTCAATACCATGAACCCAAAACTAGGAATCGACACAATTGACGAGACGCCATGGTCCAAAACATAGGTTCAAGTTCCAAGATCTAACTGCCATGGACCAAAAGAATGATCACTAAAAATATACACGCTTTTGTAAAGTATAACCCGCGTGTATACGCGCCTTCGTCTAGATGAACCTGCGTATATGTCTTTTTCTACTTTCTAAGTGCCTGAACTGAGATTTGTTACCAAAGAAGGTTGCCATCAAGGACAACACCTGTGCCATAGCTCCAAACCTGTGCCATAATGCCAACAATAATTTGTGAAGAGACTCTGTCATCTCAATGATTTGATAACTCACCATGAACTAGTTTTCTAGTGCTAGGGGTTTTCTCTTTCGTAGGTTGGAGGATGAGGTTGCAACAATAATAGGTGTGGAAGCTATAGATTGTTGTGTAGGATTTATGCCTCTTTGCTTGTGTTTTGTTTCCATGTTAATGTTGATTTCTTGAGTAATTTTTCTAGCATCCATTTCCAATATTTGATATTTGATTTTCTATAAGTCTTGTAAATGAACTATTGTGTAAATATATTTTGAATTAGACAAAGATTTAAACAAACTATTTTCTTGCAAATTATGAGATGTGAAAATTGCATTGGTTCTTTGTTCGAATGCAATTTAGGTTATTAGGGTAAGTCATCAAATACAATGTGTCTTGTATCACTAACAAATAAAATGCAAATACCACGGGGAAAGAGAAATAAATGATAATTTGATAGATGAAGTGATTATTGCATGTGATAAAGTTGATGAGACATAATGAGTATTGCATGTGTCAAAATATTTGTTGGATCTCCTGTGTTCTTAAGGTGCGAAAAGAGAAAATAGAAAACACTGGACGATTGTGTAAAAAAAGAAATACATTGGAGAGAAAAATGCGAAAGAACCTGAGTAGTTGAGAAAATCAATTGTTGAATAATGTTGACTCTGCCCAATTGTGAGCCCAAGAAATTATTTGGCTCAAACAATTTCAAGTGCTTGCTTCTTACAACATTCATTAATTTTCTACCACAAATGTCATTATTTCTTTTCTTTTCCATTGGCAGATTTCAATATAACTTAGTTGATTGTATGAGTGAAAATAACTTGTCACCGTTTTTCTGTTACCTTTTTTTTCACTTTTAATCTCACTTGACTTTGCAATTTTTCGCTCCAGTCCCAATTACCAGAGGTTACTATTTCTCGTGTGGAAACTGCTACATAGAACCCTCTCAATAAATAGAAATTGGAAATATCAAAACCAATGTTTATTGAAAGTGATGGAAATTAATATCAGTATTCCAAAACCATCTTGTCCACTTACTCCACACTTTGAACTTGTTTTAATATCATTGAAATATGTTTCATTAGAAACAATAATTTGCAATACAAAATAAGTATGAATTATTTGTGATTATGAAAATTAGCTTAGACTTTGTCAACAATAACTGTAAACAATCCCAAATAAATATTTTACGTAGACATGCTCAACTACCTCTATCACAAATTGATTTGGTGGTTAAGTTGGCCCTCACCATTAAATCAATGTCAATTCGTTCTATTTTGATACCGAAGTATGAAAAGGGCTAAACAAAATTTGATTTACGAATACTGGCACATGATTTTCAAGATCACAATACTAAGCTAATTGCCATAAGAATTCCAGTCGGCTACGTACACATTTTCTGATGATTTCTGATTTTTTTTTCTCCAATTAATTCTATCAATCATGAATTAATAGTCTATGCCAATAATTATATGTTCTTCTATTTGTCTGAAATCAAATGATTTTGGAACACGATTGGAATTTGTTGTTTTACTTCTTCAAATCTTAACGTTATTTTTCTTATATGTTACCAGGTTTAGATTCGATCTATAGATTTATTGATACACTTAACACTTTCAATAAATAGCAATTGAAAATACCAAGGTGAATGTTAATGGGAAGTGGTGAAATAAAAGTCGAAAGTCGAAAATTATTTCGTAATTTTATTTTTATAACTATTATTGTTTTAATATCATCAATATACGTGTACTAAGTACCAAGAATTTATGAATTAAAATAATTATGAATTCATTGTCATCATGACCATTTTTGTACATGTTGTAAATACAATGATATAGAAATATTGTGCGTAGTCATGATCACTTAACTCTAAAAAAAATGGTTTCATGGTTGTGTTAATGTTTTATACATGGCATTAGTGATCATTTTTGCAATTTTATTTGACAAATACTCGACGCAAGGTACACAATGGACTATCACGTATCGATCAACCAAAATAATACTAAAACGATTTACATTTAACCTTGTAATAAATTTCCTTAATTAACTGTTTAATAAACGTTAAAGCGTATCTCCAAACATGGCATCGATTTGTCTCATCACGAAATGTGTGTGGAGTTGTGAAACACATGACAGTGTAAAGGTTCTTCCACACATAGTTCTTTGTTGTACAATCATCACTTCTAACACTAAAAATGATTTACCTTTCACATTAAAATGATAATTCTCGTAACATAGTGCTCCAACCTACATTAAATTTTAATGTTTATAGAAATAAGCCTATATTGGAATTCAATGTATGTAACAATAATTAGTGTTATGTTTTCATTGTATGAAATACACAACAAGCACAATGAACTCTTCCTGCATATTTTCGCACTTTGCACAATTAAATTAACTAAATTAAAAATAAAGCAATTAAATACTCAACTTTAGTTGAATTCAGGTTCATTAATTTTTTTATTGACTAATGCAAGAATCTCTAGTGACGGATATTAAGTATGTTGCATATGATTAATTAGAATAAATATTTTACATAAATGTCTTTGATTATGAACCGAATTAGCTCTTACTCATAGTTAAATTAATTATGTGTCCAAGGAATAAAGTTCCTGAAGCACCCCCATTCTCTCACACATACATCATCCTTCGCTAGTAAAAGCTTCGCACAAGGAAACATAATAATATTAATTGGCGAGTTTTTCAATGCACCCCTCCCCCTAGGCCACATATACCAAAATGTAAATTTGTTTAACCATTATTGATGAGCATAAAAGTGTTGTATGAAACTAGAATGTGAGAAACAAATCTGTGAATAGCTTAATGTCCATGAAAAATGAAAAAGTTATTCATATTCACAATAATTTCTTTACAGAAAATAGATGTATCGAGAAAAAAATGTACAATGATGGAAATTTATATGAAGACAGAAAACTTTTTGCCGTCAGTGCTGAGATTCATAAATTCGCACAACCAGAAAATCTTCGCACTCCACACTCCCCACTTTTCGCTCATCCTTTCTACTACTACTGCATTATGCTCCTCTCCTATTTTCATATTTCACATAATGAAAGATTGCTTTGTACTTGTATAGAGGGATAATCTGCAAAATTAACTAATATATAATATTGATCAGTATTTGCACAATTTCAATTTTCCGATTCCACAAAATGAAATGTTAAGACATGTTGTTGGACGACTACATGTTCGGAGATGTGTAAAACATGTAATGATGAGTGCAGATGTGCGGAAAAGGATTTCAAAACATTAACATTGGCATATTCACTATTATATCTTGTATTACTGCTCAATAAAACCTTTGACGCCACCTCATCACTCCGCACAATGAAAATGTCAATACTAGCAACTATATCAATTTCTTACCAGAAATGATTTCTTTGTTTGACATATCATTAGGGGATTTTTGAGATCTAAAATGGGCCTCCTAAGAAAAATGTACAAGCAAAATAAAATTATGAGAACCAATAGGAATCAAGATGATGATGTCAACCATGGGGGATGATTCACCATTTTTGGAATAAAAAAGTAAAATGATTAAAAATTAATAAAATAATAAAACTATTTTTTCAACTCGTATATTCAACTTATATCCCTAAGGTTTTACTCAAATTTCAAGCAGGAGCACTCATGGATGTAAAATTTAATTCCCCATCCAAATAGTACCCATGTTCCATACTTTCGATGGACCCTGCTACAAAAAAATGAGAAATACATGATTTTTTTTTATTGCAATCATGTTTTTCATGTATTTCTCATTTTTCATATAGCAGGGTCCATCAGAAGTATGCAATATGGGTACTCCTTGGATGGGGAATCAAATTAAGCATCCAAAGGCTATTTCCGCTCGAAATTTGAGTAAATCCACAGGGAGATAAGTTGAAAATATGAGTTGAAAAAATAGTTTTTTCTTTTTTCCCTCTAAAATTTCATGATGTCATCTAATTTGATTTTATTATTTCCACTATTATTTTATAATTTCCTTAGGAGGTTATTTTAGACCTCAAAACTCCCCTAATGTTTACAAATCAATATCAACATATTATTTTATTAATATCCAAATATTCAGTGTGATGGATCCATAAATGTTTAAGAAAAATGATTCACATCATAGAAGTCTTAGCTCTGAAATATCCTAAAACCCATTTTATTTTGGTTAACTAAAGCTCTCTTGCCAATAAATGTTAAGATTGGAAGCACGGATGTGCAGAAGAACGAAAGTGCGCATGACGCAAATCGAGAGAGCTCTGTGACAATAGTTGAATTGTATTATCATAACTTGAGCTAATTTCTGGTTGCACAAGTGCAAAATCTATGAAAAATGCACAAGAGATATGCAGAATGTGCCAATGTGCGGAAGTATTGTTGTCTTTTCATTATGAGTAATATGTCTTCTTGTTTGCACTCTCATTTCTTACATAGTTTTATTGATTTATCAAATTTGCAAATTTTATAAATAGTTAGATAATATTACAACCTATTTACATGGGATAAATGATGAATCATTTTTCAGTGATACTGTTGCTCTACAATGGTGATTTTCTTTGTTTACATTGTCAAGTAACCCAGTAATGGTACAATTTTCGTTTCTTGCATTGTCAAGCAATCTTAACGTTACCTTATACTTTATGGTTGAAGAACTTGACTATTTTCAAATAACTCTTTCGATTTATTGGATAATTGATGTTATGATTGCGAATGTGTGAAATAGTGTTTTCTTTACACTCCCGTAGAATCAACTTATTTTGCACTAAAGACTTCGTACTCTATATTTTTTCTTGGAACACATGCAAGAGTGCAAAGCTTTGTTTGGGTGCGGAAAGTTCAAATCCAATATACAATGCTACACAATCAATTTTTCCGTACTTCAAACCAACATAAAATAACAATCTCATTTATCAAATTTAATGTTCTGTATTGTACTCGTTTTTAGCACTATTTAATATTAGTGTTTATAAGATATTATATTACGCAATCATTGTAATGATAACATGTAACGTACAAACTGTTGAAAGCATTTAGTACTAGACCATGTGCGAAAAGACAAGTGTGTTATATGAAAAAAAACATGTCGAGATGATAATGTTTATGAAGATGAAAAAACTTGGAATTCACACTTAGCATTCAAGAATTAATTAATGTTTAACAGTGCTATTAATATCTATTCAATAAGTTGGTATGCAATCATGTTATTTCTTAAATTCTTAATAACATTTACTTTGATGCATTATGTAATGATTGTTGATTGCAAACATATAAACAAAATCGTATCTATCGATATTATAAAATACTTCTTTCAATATTTATTCAGTGAATTCAAGTACATACTACTTTTAAAAGAGTGAAATTTAACATTTGATAGAGTCCTCTCAGATTGGAGAAAAAGGGATGAGTTTCAACTAAAGATGTTGATGGTGTTGGTGCTGGTGCTGTTAATGCTGGTGATAGGTAGCTTGTATCTACATGTGACTAGTGAGAGAGGTTAGTCATAGACATAAGATATGTCAAAGAAGTACATTTTGCGAGTTCGTTATTAGGTTTGAGGTCAAATGGTGCTTATGCCAATGGACTTGCTTTTGTTTCTTCCATGGCAGACTAAATTTCTTTCCTAGGCTACTTCTCAAGTAAATAGTTTGAGACTCATTTATATTATGATTTTCCTATATGAAAGTGCAACATGGAGATGGATGGTCAGTTTTCTTGAGTTGTAGGTTGCAAAGTTACTATTTAGTTTTAGGTTTCTGATAATGTTAGGAGCATAATGGTTTTTGGCAATGTGATGACGCTGAAAGTTTTCTAGATCCTGGAAGTTTCTTAAGTTGTTGTAGATATTGTAATCTTTCATTTTTTTTTCCCATATACTGATACTTTACAAATGCTTCCAACATTGTCAATTGTTCGAGATTAATTATACTTGCAATGTTCAATTTCATAATTGTTAATGTCTAAATCATTTAGAATAGTAACCTTTCGCAATTTGATTTTCAAACTTATGTTTTTTTAATATAGCAGAGCTTCCTTATGTAGAGCTTACATTGTGCATAACTTACGATGAAAGCTTTCATTATACAAAAGAAGGATATAATAGTTTTGGAATGCTAATTTTTAGCTTAACGTAAAACAATAGAAACCATACCAAGTCATAAATTGCTACATAATCGACTTAGTTGAGTAAAAAAAGTTCATTTAATATTACATAATATGAGTTCAATTGACAAATGTGAAATCACTGATGAAAAACTGGCCGATAGCAAAACACGTTTACATAGTAAATGTCCTGAAAACGTGGTGGCTCACTAAATAAATGGAAAAAAGACTTGCATTTATTGGCAAGAGAGATTTAGTTAATAAAAAATAAAATGTTATTTAGGTTATAATAAAATAGTATCTTAATATCGATTTCTAAAGTGTGCAAAAAATATCAATCATGAAACATAACCGTATCGGTTGGATTATCTCGAATTGGAATTTAAGTAAAACATGTATGATTTAAAGTAACCAATTTCATAATAGTCATTTCTGATTAAAGATTAGGCAATCAATACTAGCCATTAAATATTAGGCAAATCAGTACTAGCCAAATTGATGATGATCACCACTTAATGAATAACATTAAAATCAATAGTAGTTAAATGTCCTTTTAGATCTTATATGTCAATTTGTGACTTAGATGCCTTATTGTCCTTGATGCATTATATATAGGCCTATTGATTGTGAAAGAAATTTGTTAATGTTCATCTTATCATGGTTAAAATATTAGAGGACAAAGCAATTGCAATGCTTGGCCAAAGTTGCATCACAATATTCAAACTAAAATCGAACTTTGTTATCCACGTTTACCGAACAATAAGTGCATTAATGATTTCACATTTTTCAGTTGAACTCATATTATGCAATATTAAATAAATTGTGTTTTCAATCAATGTGAAGAAGAGGTGTTGTGCGGTAAAACAAATAGGTGAAAAATACAACGAATGAGTCAATTAAGTAGCAATTTATCATGAAAAGTTTGGTCTATGTTTTCATCAAATTCTGAATAAGTATAAATGATTAACTGTATTAGCTAATGCATATGAAAATCTAAACATTGTATACAGGAAACAACACAAAGCATATCCTTGATAATTTTTGCAAAAAAACATGATTTCAGAGCACTTCAAGGAATTGGTGAATATATTTAGGATTAGAACGAAGTGATTCTCGTTTTTGCTTGAAAAGTATTTAATAATAACAAAGAACACAAATTATATCCTCAGAAATTTTTGTAGAAACATCATTTAATATAATTACACATAAATGGTAAGGAGATTCAAGCTTAGAACAAAGTGATCATTGTTTGTATCTGAAAAGTCATTAACAATAATGAAAACAATTAACAGTAACAAGAATTGTATCTAGTTTCAAATGCCAATTACCATAACTATGATTAAAATAAACATCAAATATGAAACATATTTTTGACAACCAAAAACTGTTATTGAATATTTGTTTTCATTTTGATCAATAAAATAACCATCATCTCGAAATTGTCCACAAAATTTGTAAACAATGTCAAAATTTGCGCAAATTAATCAGTTTTAAATAGTAATGAATACGATTATAGTAAAAATAATACGACATGGCTATTCATCATACCTATTATATCCATAATGACACTTTTCTGATATCCCAGTTCACTAGCATATTCATGACCACCATTTCACTTTTTTTTTTTTTTAACTATCTGTTGAAAAGTATAACTAGGTTCATGTTGGAATTATGATACATATGTTGTACTTGATGGCAACCCACTCATCTTAGATGATAAATTATAGTGCAGCAAAGTTCACTCACTTTTATGCAGAGAAAATTTTATTTCATGTGGAGAAAAGTTCACGGACTTTTATGCATAGAAAAGTTTATTTCATGTAGAGAAAAGTTCATGGAATTTTATGCAGAGAAAAGTTTATTTCATGTAGAGAAAAGTTCACGGAATTTTATGCAGAGAAAAGTTTATTTCATGTGGAGAAAATTTCACAGACTTTTATGCAGAGAAAAGTTTATTTCATGTAGAGAAAAGTTCACGAAATTTTATGCAGAGAAAAGTTTATTTCATGTGGAGAAAAGTTCACGCACTTTCATGTTTGGTTCATGGTATTAGTCCGATAGTTTTTGATCCTATAGTTTTGGTCCGTGGTATTGCATCCAAAAGTGTTGATCTCACACACTTTCATGGTTGGTTCATGGTATTAGTCCGACAGTTTTTGATCCTATGGTTTTGGTCCGTGGTATTGCATCCAAAAGTGTTGATCCCAAGTATTGGGTTCATGGTATTGTGTTATTATGGTTTTGGACCGTGGTATTGTGAAAGGCCTAAGACTATAAAAGAGGAAGGATATCATTTGGCAAAGCATCAATCTGAATTGTTATTGAATATCTGATAAAGTGCTAGATATGGAATACTGGTAATTGGGTTACGTTGCAGATCTGGATCTGAATGAAGGAGGAACCTTAGTGTAAAGAGAAGAATAAGTTCTATTGATGGGTCATAATCTTTAAGCTTGAATGATAGTATCTTTGTATGATTTTGATCTGTTATATGTGGTGTTTCCTTGATCTATAAATCAGATAATCTAGGTTAATTAGTGTTTGAATATCTGAAAGAACGAATTATCCTTTATAGATCTGTATGCAGGTTCGGTTCATTGTAGTAGCGTATACAATTTGAGCTATGATATTTGAAGTCACAGGTGGTTCTGGTTGTTGATGGGTTCTGATGACAGTTTAAAGGTGTCAGTATTATGCATATCCTGTTTGGTTGATTGTGTTTAGCTTCAGTATTGATGGATGAGAACTAATATTGGATCAGGATCATATTGACTCATATTTATGTGATCTGATGGACTAGATCTGGGTGCTAACACATATATTATCCTTGTATATGTATTGATCTAGTGTTTGGGTGATTCAAAAGATTGATTAATTATGTGCTTCAATGATATTAATGGGTCCAGTATGAAAATTGGATGAAACGTGGCCTTTCAGATTATGTGTTGTGCTTCAGGAGTATCCAGTTGTTGAAGCCCCGAAAATCGGGTCGACAACAAGGGGGATATCCACCCGGTCCGGACCTTGGTTGGCAACTCCTTATCCGTTTGGTATAGCGGGTCCGACTGGGGATAACGGGACCAGTTTCCCGACCTTGGGTGTGTGTGTGTGTGTGTTGTAGGTTTTAACCCCATACATAAATTACCTGCATACGAATTCTAAATCATAGGAAAAATAAAAATGCGAGAGCATAACACATAAAACACATATACACA
>APFE031273022.1:0-12328 GCA_000404065.3 Pinus taeda | reverse complement strand
TGATATTCTTAGCTTTTGTGGTGACCCTAGCTGGGTATATATAGTTTTCATGTCTCCATAATAAGCCAACATGCTAGGGTGAACCGATGTGTCTCTATTTTTTAGCTGACTTGACATCTATATATGTTTTTGAGGCTGACACGACTCTCTGTTTCATCATTTTTCTTGTTGCCTTCTTCAAGAGGATTTTTCTTTTCTTGGAAGCTGATCTAGACACTAGGTTGACTCATATACATTACATATATGCTCCAGAAGACCTCTTTAACATTTTATTGGACTCTTTGAATTTCCTATAGCACTTCAACACGTGTTGGACATATGTAATGAGTAAGAAACTCATTTTATAATTTACAAAAATAATATTTCTTTTTTTTATAAGTACAAATATCAAAATTACATTTATGAAGACCAAACCTAACTACGTTCTCTTCAACACTAAACGCCTCAAGGAGGTTTTCAATCAGTGAGCCAAAATCAAATTCCTTAAAAGATGGTTTCACTTGATATTTTAATTTTTTCCTCTTATTTTTTCTTGTTCCATTTTTTTTATATCCTATTCTACTTGAAAAAAACCAAAATCTATTTCAAGTATAGGAATACTTCCAATGGAGCCATGTGCACATCAAGATGACAAATAAGCACATGTGTATGTTTGAAATATAGGCTTTGAAATGAACCTGAAAGTGAGAGGCCAATTGCTATGACTGAGATGAGATTAGAAATTGTTGAAGAAGTTGTGTTGTTGCATTTTAATGATTGTCTGGAACCAAATATAAATATATTTGTGATTCCCTTGGTTCACTTGCAAAGTTAGGTCACTTTATGTGTCCTCTTCTATCTTGGCATTCAAATATTCTTCTTTTTGTTAATTAGTCTTTCTAATAGATGGAGGATATTATGTTAAACATTAGGGAACTTTATCAATCTCTAATTCCAATGTCCTTTCTTCATCAAGTGCAGCCCATGATTCTGTGGTCTCCTTACTTGAATTTTCTTTTGTTAATGTTGTCCTTCAATGACATCAAGAGAATCTTTTTTTATGTAATACTCTTCCTGAGCTAAGATGAATACCATTTAGATAAAGAGGAGTTGTTTGGAAGTATTGTAACTCAACATTGTAAGTGGGTTGAGTTACTTCGTTGTTTGGATTCAAAAATGGTGATACAAGTGGTTGAGTGGGAGTGTATCTTTGAGATGGATGTGGTTAGGGTTGTGGTTGTGGTGGAGGTGGATGGTAGGGGTAGCATGGAGTTGGGGATGGAGGATATTGAGGAAAATATTGAAGATATTGTGGATTTCTCTCATAAGGTCCTTGCCAACCTTGTTTCCAAGATTGGTTTTGGGGTTGAGATGGCAAAGGTTTCCAAGGAAAGGGTGGTTCTAATTACTTTGAGATGTATGTGCATAACCCTGAGATTGTGAATTAGGTTCTTGCATCATACCAGGTTGAATAGGCTTCCATGGTCCTCTTAGAGCTACATAACAAAGTTTCTTGTAGATTTTAACCCCGTACAGAAATTACCTGCATACGAATTCTAAATCACAAGAAAAATAAAAATGCGAGAGCATAACACATAAAACACATATACACGGAGATTTCCCACCGGATCCCAAAACCGGGACTACCAGCTTGATTTTTCATTATATTCCTTTCAATGTTACAATACATATTTCTACATGCTGAAGCATCCAATACCATGGACCGAAAACCATCGCGTCCAAAAAACATGTGCAAAAATCATGCACAAAACCATAGGTGGATCCACCCAACCTAACATAGGGTCCAAAACCAACATTTTCCGGGGTGCTGCCCTGGACCCCATAAAGTGGGGTTATGGGTGCCCCTCAAACCCCCTATTAACTATGTGGAAAGAATATAACACAACCCAACATTTCTTTTTTCATTGATTTGCTCCATTTTCTTCTTGGTAAAATTCCTTCAACCTTAGTAATAATGGGAAATATTTAGTAGCATGTGATTTTGCATGGATAACAAAAATATAAACATATTCTTTTTGCTCATTTTGCATTCTTAACATTTCTACTTGTTCACTTAGATTGCTAAGAATTTTTGTGTTAAATTTATCAAGTAAATTTCCAAGTTCAGCTTGACTTACAGATCTTGATGTTGATTTCATTACTCTTGCCCTTCTTCTTGATATGTTCTTGCATTTTTCACAAATTTCTTCAAATGATAATTGGTATACATCAACTCTACACATGAGATCAAGGAGATCAATCCACTCATCTCTAATTGTTCTAAGTAAGAGGGTTTTTAGTGTGTCAAATCCTTAATGATGCAATTTTTCCCTCTTAAAATTATACAGGAATCTCTCTATTAGATCATCAAGGCTCTCATCTTAATTTTTGTGAGTCATTATAATAATATATATAAATAATATTTATATATATATATATTATATATATAATATATATATATATATATATACATATATCCCCAGGGAAATCGTAATTTCATTAAAAGAAGAAAATTACATGTTGTATATGTGGGTTGCATATGTTGTAGAAGAAGCAGAGTGTCTATCAACACTTCAGCAAAGTCTAAAAAAATAGAAACAGGTGCCTTGATTCATGCAGGGAGGCACATTTGATAGTTCAACAAAAATTTGAATCAAAATTGCTCTTGTCAAAGAGTACTTGTCAGTTATGTGTCTGATAATTTAAAACAAATATGAATATTTACAGATGATAACTTATGATAAAAAACATGTTCTAGGCTTCCCATGAGCCCTTTAGACTAGAGCATCTATATACAGCCAGTGGTAATACTGGTAATGGTGCCCATCTCTCTGTTCCTGGATCAGCCAGATGCCGAGAGGCCTGTCTGTAGCTTCTTTGGATAAGATATCGGCAGCTGAATTTTGTTCCCTATAGATGTGAGAGCATACGAAGGAGTCAAAAATATTGATAACTTGAAGTGCCTCGTCCAGAATCTATCTCAAAGAAAAAACTGAACAAAATGATTTTTTGTTTCGCCAATCATAGATTATTTTTGAATCACCAAATAGTTGAAGAGCTCTACAATTTTTTTCCATAGCAAATTGGATGAGAAATTTGGCTGTGGATAGCTCTACAAAGTTATTTGAGCCTCTTCTTAGGCCCATTTGTAGTTTACAGAAATAGGAGTCTGATAAGAATAATAAGGCCCCTCCCCCGCAGCCCTGCTCTTAAGCATAGCCATCAAAGTAAGCCGAGGGAAGCAGGTGGTTGATGGATTTAGGGACGATGGATCTGGGCTGGTGGATGACATCCCCTTGAGGGATGATGTTAAAATAATGCATGATACGGGTTGATATGGAAGGCTAGTGGGGCAAGATGTTCTGAAAAATAAGGTTTTTGCGGGCTATCCAGAGAGCCCAACATATAAGAAGGGGAAGATTCCTGGTTTTAGGTGGGGCTGCACTAGGCCACTAGTTTATCTAGGCCTCAGAAAGTGACACTCCCAACCATCTACAAGGGGTGGATAAGGATGAAAAGAATAGGTTCCAAAGGTCTTTTGTAGCCTGGCAGTTCAAAAAGAGGTGCTCCATAGATCCATTATTGCTTTTACACAGATAACACCAAAAAGGTCCATGTTGTGCTCGCTTAAGGAGGTTGTCCCCTGTTGGGATTCTATTTTTAAGGATTGTCCACATGAGAAGGTGGGTTCTGGGGGGGACCTTAAGCTTCCATAAAAGAACACCATGCCTCGAGAGCTTGAGGTTTATATTTGTTTGCTAGAGTCAAATAACCCTCCTTAAGTGAGTATTTCCTAGACTTTGCATGAGCCCATATTAATTCATTTGTTCCTTCTCGGATCCTGACTTGACCTTCAGTCAAAGCCATTGTATAACTATTCCAGGTCTGTTCCCATTGTAGAGGAATGAGCAGGCTTTGAGCTAATTTCCAGGCTTGTTGAGTTATCGAGGTATGTTCTGGGTCTGCAATTTGGCTGATATGAGTAATACCCACTTCCCTGAGGCAAGCTTTAAGCTAAGGAGGTAGTCTATGTGAATTTACACATCCTATCCAGGGATCCTTCCCGATCCTCATTGCATTGCCATCTTGTATTCTCCAGATGAGGCCCGATCTAATAATCTCCATAGATTTTAGCATTGCCTTCCAGATTATTGATATCCTTGATTTGGTTCTTATAGGTTGTCTTAGCCATTCCAGCACATTTAGAGGGGGAATAGATTTGAAGATGGAAACCTTTGTCCATAGGCTATTTGAGGTGATGATCTTCCAGCCTAGCTTTGTTGTTAGTGCTTAGGATAAATCCTCCAACTTCTTAATTCCCCAGCCTCCCCATTTTTTGGGATGGATAGAGCTTCCCATTTGACCCATGCAAAATTTTTGCCTGAATGATTGCCTTTCCATAGGAACCTACTAGATAGGCCTTGAATCTTAGCAAGAATGCTTCTCAGGATCCAAGCCAGGGCCATCCAGTATACTGGTGTAGCCTCTAGTACTACGTTTATTAGTGTTAATATGCCCACCCTGGATAAGTACTTGAGATACCAGATATTCAACCTTTTTTCCAGTTTTGCTATAAGCCAAACCTAGTGTGCTATTTTGTAGCCCAAGGGTTTGAGCATGTACCCCAAATATTGAAGCCCCTTCTCCATTCTTAGAAGGGTGAAGTTGAACTGAAGGAGGGCATAATGAGTCTCATGGGGCGAGTAGCTAGGTGTTGGACTTGTTGCAATTGACCATCATCCGAGTAGCTGTCTGAAATAGGGAGAAAGATTTCTTCAGGGATGTTAGGTCCCCTATTCCTCCATTAAGAAAGATCAAAACATGATCCACAAATAACAGGTGAGTTAGAATGCATCCATCAGTGATTTTGATTCCTTGGAGTCTACCTCTAGAGTGATCTTCCTTGATGAGCTTGCTCAAACATTCCATGATAAGCGAAAAAAGCAATGGGGATAAAGGGCATCCCTATCTAAGACCTCTCTCTGAGTGAAAGAAGGGGAAAGCCACTGCATTTATCAACACACCGAAAGGTATGTTAGAGATACAACACATTATCCATTTGATGAAAACAAAGGGGAACCCTAAATGAGTTAAGAGCATTCTTAAATAGAGCCAGCTTACTCTATCTAAGGCTTTTGAGAGATCCACCTTAAGGATCATTCCTTTCAATTTCTTAGTCTGAAGGGTATGCGGGACCTCTTGTGCTTTTCCCACTGCCTCATGGATTTGCCTATCTTGGAGGAAGGCAAACTGCTCTGGAGAGATATGGGAGAATAGAATAGGTTGTAGGTGATTGGCTATAATCTTAGCTATGATTTTGTAGATGCAATACACAGAGAAATGGGCCAAAAATTGTCAAAAGAGGTATGGTTGGATGATTTGGGGATGAGGGCAATGAAAGTGGAGTTTAAGGCTTCTAGCATCTTGCCCTCACTCCTAGAGGCCTTAACTACCTTGAGAAGATCAAGGCCTATAATTTCAAATAAGGTCAGATAAAAATCCACTGTCCAGCCATGCGAACCTGGACTCTTGTCTCTCTTGAAGCACTTGAGAATGGCCTCTAGTTCCCCCATCAAGACCTCCTTGTCCAAATCCAATGCCTCCTCTTGATCAATAAAGCGGGGGAATAGTTGGGCTACTTGAATGATTTTCGCTAAGGAGACATTGGTGGGAGCTTTGTAAATATACTTAAAGTATGAAGTGGCCATGGCTGAAAGCTGAGGAAAAGTGTTTAAGGGGATCCCATTCTCATTATTGAGCTTCCATATGGTGTTTTCTGCTTTCCTACCATTTTCAAATTTGTGATAGAATTTCGTGTTATCATCCCCTTCAAGTAGCCAAGTTGCCCTACTTCGTAGTCTCCATGTATCATCTCTATCCTTTAAGATTTTGCCTCGGGAGGCATATAGAGATTGTAGCTTGACCTTTTGATAAGGAGAGGAGAAGACTCCCCCCTTGTTATTCTCATAAACATCAATCTCTGCTTCGGTCTCTCAGAGGGTTTTATCATCCATCACTCTCTTGTTATGTGCCCAGGATTTTGAGAGTTTCTTCAGTTCTTTTAGATTAGCCACAAAGCCCTCTGCAATATTCCCTCTAGTAGCAAGGGCGTGGGCTTGCCAGAAGGTCTTGACCATGTGAATATAGGATGCCTCTTTTAGCCAGGAAGAGTTGAATTTGAAAGTACCCTTAGGCTTTTCTATCCTTCCTCTGATTTCAAAGTAGATGCATAGATGTTCTGATAGTCCTCCTATGCCAACCCATTGCCTGAGATTGAGCCCTGAGCTAAGAAGGCCTTCCTTAAGAAGGAAGTGATCTAGTATTCTAGAAAGGCTAGCTTCCCCCACTCTATTGTTCCTCCAAGTGGGCTTCATCTTTGCTAAGGGAATGTCCACCATGTTGTACGCTTCCAGTATGTACTCAAAGAATTCTGAGTGTAGGTCAGCTTGGGCATGGTGACCCTAGGATTCCAAGTGACCTAAAGCGAAATTAAGGTCCCCTCCTAGGATTAGAGGTTCCTTCTAGAGAAGCTTAGAGCTCAAGAGTTTTTCCCAAAACTCAGTCCTATGGTGACAAGGGGCATACACATTAATGAGCCTGATCTCAGTGCTCAATTCTGCTAAAAAAAGATCGACCCCCAGGTGTCCAGGGCCTCCCCAGCAATTACTGAGTTTGAAGGACCGTGTGTTGTAGCCTAGGGCCATGCCTCCGGATCTCCCAGATGCATATAGGGCCTGAAAAGACCAGCCCAAGAGCATCGAAATGAGCAATTTAGAGATGGCTTGAGCACTACCCAAGGTTTCTTGTAGGAAGATAAGATCAACAGGGTCTGTCATGATCAATCATCGAAATGCTAGTTTCTTATCGGGCCTAGGTAATCCTCTACAGTTGAAAGAGAGAATATTCATAAGGGGGATTTAGCTAGGGCGGTCTCTGCTCTAAGGGCCCTGTGGATAGTAATTTTCCTTCCTGAAGCTACATCCTCCCCAGCTTGTAGTTTAGCTTTGGACAAGGATGATGGTCAGCCTCGGGAGAGATTTAGAGGAAAAGGAGTCGAGTCAAGACCAATGCCTAATAGGTATGGGACAAGGATCCTTGACTTGGAACGTGTCGGATAACGAGGATGGGGGGGGAACTAGGTTCCAGAGTAAGGGAAGGGAGAGGGGAGGGTTCCAGAATAGGTGGACGGAGGAGGGATACAGTAGGGGGAAAAAAGGAGAGGATCGGTTGCAGGGGAAGGGCACTGACACAGACCTGCATTAATCTTAACATAAGTAGTGTAGAAATGGAGGAAATATAAGAAGGAGAACAATTTTGAGAGGAATAGGGGATCGAAGAGTTCTTACTCGGAATACCCAAAGCCCCAACAGCCACCCTTGCCCTGGTGAGCAGAGGAGAGGGAGGTCGATACTGAGGTTTTGTCCGTTTCTTCGAGGCCTCTTTGGAAAGAGTTCCTTGGACTACTTCAAAGTGAGCATGAGTCTCTACCTCTCCTGGAGGAGGGGGTTGTTCCTTTGCTGGATGCTTTCTTGCTGGCATTTCCTTACCTATCTCCTCTGCCTTGGCCTTAGAGTTAAGAGGGTAATCCCAAAAAAGATGGCCAATCTTATGGCACCTTCCACAGCAGAAGGGCACCCCTTCATAATCCAATATTTGTGTTCTTGAAATACTTCTCCATTGGAGAGTAATGTGCTCCTGTAATCCCTCCCTGGTGTCCAAATGCACCAAAATTCTTACATATGCCATCATGCTAGTGGATTGATAGGATTTGTCATGGTCTAAGTATGTGCCTAAGGTATTGCCAATATGTCGAAATACATCTGTGGACCAAAACTGAAGTGGAAGACCTGGTAATCTCACCCAAAGAGGGCTTGGTCCCATGTGTTCACTTTCTGGATCAAAGAGTGGGTTCCATCTTCGCAGCAAGACAAGAGCTTGTTCAATGTGCCACAAAGATGAGAGGACCCAGTTAGTGTGCTCAACTCGAGAAAATATGAGCACAAACCAACTCTTAACAAAGTTTTGAATGAAAGGGAGGTCAGTTAGATGATGGCCCCAGACTTCAGCCACCCATTTCTTCAACCTGGTTGTTGTGTAATTTCTTCCTCGAACTCTGCTAACCATAACCGTCTTTGTAGTTTCCATGGAGTCCCCCAACTAGATGTTCTCTCCCAAACAAAGGATTGCTTCTTTATCCTTTGTTCTTACGCACCTCTGCTTCTTATTTGGACAGTGCCCTATCTCAAATGACCTTGAGGGGAACCTCTCGAAAGCTGGGCAGAAGGAGGGTTAGGGTTTGCGGGCTCCAAGGAAGACCCCACTGGGAAAGCTCTAAAAATCAGTGGAATCAAGGTAAAACTACTTGAAGGGGGGGTTGAGGTGAATAGGGTCGCAGAGGTCCCTGCTGAAAGACTAAGGGGAGCCGATGGGAGGATGTTTGAGCTAGCAGAAGGCGGGTAAGAAGCAAAAACTAAGGATGAGCCAGCCAGAGTGGTTTCTTCAGAGCTGAAAACAAGGGTTTGGGCTAGCAGTGACTTAGGAGTGGATGAGAAAGGCAGCCAAGAGGAGGAGAGCACTGGGTGGGTAGCTATCGAGCTCGAAGGACCAGAGAAAGAGGGCAACGTTTCTAATTTGTCCAATACCTCGTTGGAAAATCAATGTAGGACCATTAGGTTTGAATGAGGAGTTGTCCAAATCAGGGTACCCTCCAAAGGGTCCTCCGAATAATCTACTAGGTCCTCCATAACTGCTCCAACAAACCCACGTCAGTTGCCGTCTCGAAACAATCTATGCTCATTGCTATTGAGGATGGGTAGCAGGTGGAAAGAATAGGAGAGGGAGCTTTGGGGAGAGCCTGCCCTTGACAGAGAATGGTGAAAGGGAAAAATGGGAATGGTTATATGGGGACAGAAATGGCCCACGGTCCGCCACCCTCGTTGCAATTATGCCAATCGGACATGCAAGAGGCACAGAGAAGGGTATCCACTCACCGATCACCTCTCGGACATTCGCTATTTAACTATCACCAGGGCCAACAGGAAAAGCAAAGTTTTATCGCGTAGTAAGTCAGAGCCCTTTCTCTCTGCAGAAACAGTGTAGGATTACTCCACGGAAGAAAGCATCACAATGGCAGGGGAAGGCTGCTGAAATCAGTCCGCAAACAAAGACCTCCAGCATGCAAGAGATATGTACGAAACAAGGACTTTCCAATGCAACAAACGCAAAATCAGCGACCTGGAAGCCAGTGTCAAGGAGGAATAAAAACAGGTTTCGGATTAGCAAATTGGGAAGGAAGTTGACTGGCTCCTAGACCCAGGCACAGCCAATACTCGAGCCACCCAGTTCGTCCGAACTCAAGCAGAAGGTTGGCGCATGAAGACCCTCCTCGCAAAGGCGCTGGGCACTCAGGACGAGCAGGCAGAGCAGCTGCGCAAACTCAAGAATCTCACAGAGGCCATGGAGCATGACCACATGGCAGTCATGGAAAGCATCAAATTCAAGCTCACCTCGCTGGACCAACAAGCCGACTATATCAATAAAAAGCTCACTGTGTTGATTAAACTCCTGAGAAACGTCATTGGCAACGACGGCAAGCTCTCTGAGATGCAGCATGGAGACTCTTCAGGCACTCAGCCCGACAACCCTCCCAAGCCAGGACAAGCCAACCTGTAATTGCCTGCCTTGGAAGCGGCGGTCTGGTTCCTCTCCTTTTGCGACCCGCTTTCTGCGCCTCCTCTTTCTTCGAATTGCTATGTCTTCTGTCTATGGAACCTGTCGAAAGTCTTCTCAGACAGGTCCTCCATGTTTTTCTTTGGTTTTGCTTGTAATGGTTCTTTGCCGTCCTGCGTGGTGTGCCATTTTGTTTTTCAGTTAATATGTAGCCATGCTTGCTGTTAAGCGGCCATTAATCTGCTAAGGCAGAAGTTTTGTACTATATTATCCCTCTGTTAATATAAAAAGCTGATTTACACAAAAATGGTACACTTTCTAATCTAAAACACACCAACTAGAAAGAAATCTATTCTAACCAAAATCTCCACACCAAACTTTAAGCATAATATCTTTTCAGATAAAGGCCATTTCTGGGTTTACCTAAAGAGGCACCGTCAAAATCTACTAATTCATAGGCCCCTTTGGCCAGCTTTCGCTTAACAACAAAAGGACCATGCCACATGGGTATGAATTTTCTAGCCCCTAGCTTATCGTTAGCTTGATCGTATAATAAAACTAGGTCCCCTTCCAAAAAATTATGAGGTTTAACATTTCCATCATACTGAGCTTTTATCCTTTTTGCGTGAGTCTCGATTGCTAAAGAAGCATCACGTCGATTCTCATCTAATTGAGCTAAGTACAACAAATGTTTTTCCTCTTCGGAAGTTGCTGAAAGTAATTCTATGGCTATTTGCAATGACGAAATTTCGCATTCAATGGGTAACATGGCTTCCAACCCGTAAACAAGTTTAAAAGGAGTGAAACCTGTTGATGTTTTGACTGAGGTTCAGTACGCCCAAAGCGCTAAAAATAACATGTTATGCCAATTCGACCTATGAATACCAATGATTTGTCGGATCATGGTGACTAGAACTTTGTTGATTACCTCAACCAGACCATTAGCCTGTGGGTAATATGGAGTAGAGCTATCATGACGTAGACCAAGTTGATCTGCTAGCTCTGTCATCATGATGTTTCGGAAATCGCTCCCATGATCAGTGATAATCGCTTGAGGAACACCGAACCTAGCAATTATATGATTGAAAACGAAAATAGCAGCAGTTTTGCCGTCTGCCAAAAATGTAGGCATCGCCTCGGCCCACTTGGTAAAATAATCTACCGCAAGGATGATATACGCATGCCCCCCGACCAAGTGAGGGTTACATGTAATAAAATCGATACCCCATTTCACGAAAGGACCAACGAAAATTATAGGGTGGAGAGGAGCCAGTGGAGCACGCATCTTTCGACAAAAAATTGGCAATTATGGCATTTCTGGACTTCATTTATACAATCTTTAAATAAGGATGGCCATAAATAACCAACACACAATATCTTTTGGGCCGTGGCATACCCAGACATATGACCGCCACACGCTCCAGAGTGACAGTCATTCAGAACCTTTTAAGCTTCCTCATGAGTTAAACAACGACGGAAAACAGAATCCACCCCACGATGATAGAGTGTATCTCCAATAATTCTGTACTGTTGGGATTGGAAACGTATTTTCCTTTGTTGAGAACGTGAAATTTCAAGCCGAAAAGATTGGGTTTGGAGATAGACAATTATATCCCCATACCATGGATCAAGAGTACTAATAAGAAACAAAGATTCATCCGCAAGGGATTCTTCGGCCACAGTTTCGGTATCAGTACGTGGGAAATCACACATTAATTCCACGAAAACCAAAGACTTCTTTGACTTAGATTTTTCAAACTCCAAGTCAAATTCCTACAGGATAACTACCCATTTGGAATACTTGCCCCCTAGCAATTGTTTAGTTAAAATATACGTCATAGGGTTACAGTTGGAAAGTACTATGGTTTTGCAGAGTAGAATGTAGTGACGAAATCACTGGACAGCTTGAACAGCTGCCAAAGCCAATTTCTCCACATGCGAATACTTAAGCTCAGTCGGATTCAAAGTTCGACTAAGATAGTAAATCACATGTTCAGCGTTGAATTCATCTTCCTGAACTAAAACCATTCCAATAGTGGAATGAGAAGCGGCGAGGTACAAAAAGTAATCATGCTTGTAGTTGGGAGGATGCAATAACGGTGCATGGGTCAACACGTGTTTAGGTGCATCAAAAGATTTCTTAGCTATGTCATCCCAAAAGAATGGAGTGTTCTCAGCGTAGTTAGGAATGAATCGACGTAAAAAGTTTGCTTTCCCTTGAAAACCTTGGAGTTGGCGAAGAGTCGAAGGCGGAGGTAATTTAACAATGGCTTCAACCTTCGAGGGATCGACACGAATGCCGGCTTTTGAAACAACAAATCCCAGTAAGCGACCTGTTTCTATACAGAAAACGCATTTGTGTGGATTCAACCTAATTCGATAGATGGCTACATCTCATAAAAATGGCTCGTAAATGAGTGAGATGATCAGCTCTACGTAATGAATGAGCAGGTAAATCATCGAGATAAGGCTGCACAATGTGCTTGATGTCGTGAAATGCGTAAGACATAGCCCTTTGAAAAGTTGCTCCAGCGTTCTTCAACCCAAAAGGTAATTTGCAATAAGCAAAGGTCCCCCATGGACAAATGAAAGCCGTTTTTGGTTGATCAGCAGGGAGTATGTTAATTTGATTGTAACCGGAAAATCCATCCATAAAGGAGAACATTTCACTGCCGGCACA
>APFE031273007.1:0-12709 GCA_000404065.3 Pinus taeda | reverse complement strand
TCAAGAACTAGAATCGGAAGACCATTCTTTCACTTTCCAATGCCCAAACTTAGGTAATGTAGTAAAACAACCATCCCTAGAACAATCTGAGCAATTATCACAAGACTCCTTATCTACAGAACATTCGTCCGAACAATCTTTATAAGGATACTTACCAGAAAGAGAATCAAGAGAATTTCCAATGGGGTATAACAATGAAAATAACGGGACATATGATAGTATTACCACTTACAAATTTCCAATAAGTGATATAAGAGGAGAATCCCCCATGAAAAATATCCCTCTATCAACCATTCCATCTTTGTGGGGATTGATTATAGAAGATCCTAATACTTTTCTGTTTGAGTTTGATGTTATATACAGGAGTTATGACTACACTTTAGATGCTTAGAAGCTAAAACTATTTCCTTCCACTCTGAAAGGAGCAACATTAAGATGGTTTATGGGACTAGGTCCTTCCACTATCCAGACATGGGGAGATATGAAGACTACGTTTCTGGAAAATTACCAAGATTATTGCCGAACTAGATATTTAAGAGAGGAGATATTCAAAATGACATAGAAGGAAGAATAGAACTTGGAAGAATACAAGGAATGGTTCCATTAAAATCCATAAAGGTACAAACATAGAGATCTGGATCCATAGATTTTGAAAATAATATTGATTCGAGGGATGAGAGATGACTTCCTTGACATGTTGAAGCTGTTAGGAAAAGGAGATATATCTCAAGAGGCATAAAATGATATAATAAAACTTTGCTTAAGGTTTTTGTGAGGATCATCGCGAGGTAGAACCATGGCATGGAATGCCTCAGTTAAAATACAGAAATTTACAAATGGAGGTGTGACCAGAGTTGAGATTGGAAACCTGTTTGAGAATCTCAAGGCTGATCTTCTTAATACCTTATTTGCCCAATTGATGATATCACAAGTGAAAAAGACACAAGATGAATTTGATAAGGCCTTGGCTATGTTTTGCCCAAAATGTAAAGAGAAACATTCCCTGAAGGAATGCAGAGTCCACAACATTAACCTGTGCAATCTTTGTGACTTTGAGAATTCTATAGGCTACTATTCAGAGCTCCTAAGGCTAAAGTCAACACTCAAGGAATCAGGCAAGAAGGCTCAATATTCTTACTTTATTGGGTCTAGGAAGCCATGGCAACCATGACCACTAGGTATGTCTCATAATTTTTCTTTCAATCCATGGAATAATGTATATAATACTCAACAATTTCCATGGAAATATCCTATTCCCCCTCTAGCTCAATTTCCTTCAACATGGAACTAATGGTATCCTTCTCCACCCTTTTAGTATCTGCCATCTCAGTTGTACTCTTGGCCTCATAATTGGAGGGGAAGCTCTTAAACCCAAGTCCCTACTTCATTACTAGTGCAGAAACAATTGAAACTTCCACCTCTTTCATCATCTGTGACCACTTCTCCCATGTGTCCCCAATTACCTATACAGTCTAACCCTAACCCAAATAATAAGGTAGCTCAAAATATAGAATCCCCCACTTCTTTCTAGACTTACTACATTACCCTTGTTGAATGGAACGAGATCCACCTTTGATTAGGAAAAGTAGTAAACTCAAAAACCTCCCTTGTCATTACTGAAGATGAATGTGAATCACCTAGGGATGATCCTATGGATTTTGACAGAAATACTACACCTGTAACAACTAATTCAAATAACGGTGACACATCTGTAACAACCAATCCCACTGTTATAGTGACTAAGGACCCTCCATATCCATAAAGATTAGCTAAAAATAGAATGATTCCATAACCCGAATTTGATTTCCTATGGGATTTAAAGAATCTGCACATAAGGATTCCCTTGCTACAAGCCATTAAGGATATCCCCATCTATGCGAAAACAATAAGAGACCTATGTGTTAAGAAAGCTGGAAGGAAGCCCAAAGATCCCGTTACCATCCATGTGTTGGGAAAATTGTTGGAACTAATGACTGTTCAACCTATTTTGGCTAAATACAATGACCTAGGGAATCCTACAGTCACTGTTTATATTGATGAGAAGCTCATTCCTAACACAATAATTGATTTAGGGGCAGAAATCAATGTAATGACTAAGGACATTTTTACCACTTTAGGGCTGCACGGGTTGAGACAAACACCTACAGTGCTAGAACTAGCATATAGATCATGTGTTAAACTTGAAGGAGTGGTAGAGGATGTAGTCATCACAATAGATTCCAGGAGGTACCTAGAAAAATTTCTTATTTTGTAAATCAAATTAAATCTGGGGGGACATTCCCTCATATTAGGAAGGCCTTGGTTAGCTATTGCGGATGCATTCATAGGTTGTAGGTCAGGCTTCATGATGATTTCAAATGGATAAGCCATAAAGAACCTCAACCTCTATCCTCCTGCAAAACCAAGTAAGGATTTGGAAAATCCCTTGTGGGATGAATTTGAACCTGAATCAGATCATTCCCAGCCACTCCTCACTCTTAGTAAAGCCCAATATTTTAAGCATGAAACAAAGGATGACATCATCAATGGATTTATTAGTAATTCCCTTGTTGTTACTTCTATTGATGAGTTAGGGGTAGAAGATACAATGGAATACTTAATTCTAGAACATATGAAAACCGCCCATAATCTAAAGAGAAGCTTATGTGAAATAGAGTTATGTAAAAATATAAATATTAATCCTAATCTGACTTCTGAACAGAACGGGATGTTGTTACAACTGTTATAGAGACATAAAAAGGAATTTGTATGGGATTACAGGTATGTGAAAGGCATTCACCCTAGCCTGTGTACCCACTACATCTACTTGGAAGGAGACCACAATCTAGTTAGGCACCCACAACGATGCATGAACCCAACACTTAAAGAAGTAGTAAAAGAAGAATTGAAAAAGATTCTAAATTCAAACTTCATTTATCCCATCTTTGACAACCAATGGGTATCTCCACTTGTTATTGTTCCTAAAAAGAATGGCAAATGGAGGGTCTATGTAGATTACAGAGAACTTAACAAATACACTCAAAACGACCATTTTCCTTTGCCATTTATAGATCAGGTCCTTGACACCTTGTTTGAAAATAATTCTTTTCATTTCTAGATGGGTTTAATGGTTATAGTGAGATACAGATTGCTCCAGAGGATTATGATAAAATTACCTTTACTTGCCCTTAGGGGAATTTTTCATAGAGCATTCTCCCTTTTTGACTCTGTAATGCGCCAACAACCTTCCAGATGGTAATATTGGGGATATTTTCAGATTTGTTAAATGACTGTTTAGAAGTACTCATGGATGACTTTACACCTTATGGTGATAGTTTTGAAATAGAATTAGCTAATCTTGAAAAAGTGCTAGAGCGATGTGAGAAAACTAATCTTTCTTTAAGCACTAAAAAAATGTCACATGATGATGAGTGAAGGAGTTGTGCTTGGGCATTATATTTCTATTACAGGAATAAAAGTAGACCCTAATATGATATAAGTAATTCTAAAAATTCCAACTCCCAAAACACAGAAGGAGGTAGGTAGTTTTTTGGGACATGCGGGGTATTAAAGGAGGTTTATAGAAAAAATTTCAAAAATTTCATCCCTATTATTTTCTTTTCTTACTAAATATGTGGAATTTTTTTGGACATGGAAATGTGAAGATGCCTTTATAGAGTTAAAGAAATGTGTATTAGCAACCCCTATTTTATGAGGACTGAACTGGGATCTCTCGTTTCACATAACAACAAATGCATCTAATACTATTGTAGGAGATGTGTTAGGTCAACTAGAAGACAAGAAGACATATGCCATCAACAAGAAACTGACTCCAATAGAGTTAAAATATACATTTACAAAAAGAAAGTTTCTTGCAGTAGTGCATGCCATTAATAATTTTAGGCAGTACATTACAAGTTATTAAATATTGGTGCACACTGACCACTGTATCATTTATTTCTTAATGAATAAACCTGTTACTATTGGTAGGGTTACACGTTGGTTGCTGTTGTTACAATAATTTGATATACTAATCTTAGATAAACCTGGAAAAGATAATGTAGTGGTTGATCTTCTTTCTAGGTTAACTGTTAATAGTGATTGCATGCACATTGAGGATTCTTTTCCAGATGAATATATTTTTGCTATTTAAACTCACTCACCATGGTATGTAGACATATATAACTACCTTGCTATAGGGATATTTCCACAACATTTGTCCTCAAAAGAAAAGAAGAATATTTTTCAGTAGAGTGCAAGACACTCTTGGGTAGAAGGATACCTCTACTACAGATGGCTAGATCATCAGATCAGGTGTTGTGTGAGAGAGGATGAAATTTTCGACATCCTCAGAGCCTTCCTTGAGGAACCTTGTGGAGGACACTTTTCTAACAAGAGGACAAGGCATAAAGTTCTTTCAACAGGATATTATTGGCCTACCATATTCCAGGATGCAAAGAAATTTGCGAAAGGATGTGACAATTTTTAGAGAATGGGTGAACCACTCCGATAAGATGAAATGTCATTACAACCTCAAACAGTCTTGGAATCATTTGAGAAGTGGGCCTTAGACTTTGTATTACCAATTAATCCTTCATCTCAGTAGAAGTCCTACATTCTAGTCTGTATTGATTATGTCACAAAATGGGTTGATGCAAAGGCACTAAAAATGGAAACTAAACATGTTGTTTTAGATTTCTTATTTGAAGACGTTTTCATTTGTTTTGGAGTGCCTCGAGAAATAGTGACAGATGGAGGACCAGAGTTCACATCTCATTTGATCCAGAGGTTCATTGAGAAATTCAAGATCTGTCACATAATTACCTCACCATATAATCCACATGAAAATGGTCAAGTGGATAGCACTAATAAGCTTATTGAAGGAATTCTCACTAAGATTGTAGCCAACCATTGGAGGAACTGCGCTGATAAACTTCCAGAATCACTATGGGAATACAAAAATACATGGAGAAATACTACGGTATTTTCACCATATGAATTGGTGTATGGTGAAAACCCATTATTTTTCATTGAGTTCGAAATAAAAACACTCAAAACAACATTACAAGTGAACTTGGATTTGACTACAACTTAGAAACATCAGTTGAACCAGTTAATGAACTAGATGAGAAGAGAGTGGCTACCATCCATCAAATAGACATCATCCAACGACAGAGGGCTAAGTGGAATGACAAGTTTATAAAAAATTAAGTGTTCCAAAAAGGTGATTGGGCTCTACTATATGATTCACGATTCAAAGCCTTAAAGAGGAAGCACTGCACCATATGGTTAGGTCCTTATGAGGTAGATAACGTATTTGACAATGGGACCATGAAATTAACTACCATAGATAGTTCCAAAGTGCCATTGTTTTCCAATGAGCATCATCTTCAGTTATATCATAAACCAACCTCAAAGGGTTCATTTATCAATATTGTCTTAGGATCTGATCTTCAAGTTATGAGGGTAGGGGAAAATTCTCCTATGTTGTCAAATTATTAAATTCCAATAAGTGTAGCAGCTGAAAACCAACTTTTGTTGGCAGTTGATACACCAAAAAAAAATGATAAAAAGGAAAAAAAGAGAAAAATATAAATAAATAATAATATATAATAAATAAATAAATCTACCTGAGAAAACCTCTTATGGGGCACGGGTAGATAGTTGTACCAACTAAAAACCACTTTGTGGCAGCTAATACACATTTTCCTTTTAATAAATTATGTAATAGCGTGCTGTTACACATATGTCATAGATGTCATGCTGTTACAAGCCTGTTTTTATTCATTTCATTGTATTATTATGAGAATTATTTTGTAGGCACAAATTGTAATGCCCTCAAATTGTAATGCTCACAAACCTATTCAACCATCATGGACACATTCTATTGTTGTTACATCTGTAGTAGCCAATCCGATGGAGATGTCTATAATATGGAACTAATTGCAGCTATCCACTTTAATAATCGATATCACCAACACGCCATTGTCGGTATCAATTAAATCACCCTCTATTAAGTCATTCAAAAAAAGAATATTATTTTTTCATTATTTAGAAATTATGGCAGTTAATATGCCATTTCATTTTGATGGTCAAGGACGACCTTTGCATTTAAGCTGGGGGATAATGAATCATCTTGTGATTTGTAACATAACCCGACTTGAAGTGACAATACATGTTAATCATTACCACCTTTTATGAATGATCACCTCATTAATTCGAACTGTATCCAATTCATATTTTCACACCTTCGAATTAATGATGAAACGATAACCCATATCGCACAATTTTCCGACCTGATATCCTTTCCTATCACCCTGATATCCACCCCGACGTAGCTCTGCACCCTCATTGCACAAATATTTCAAGAGTTTTGGCAACAAGCAGGCGAAAGTTCATAGTGACCGTTGCAAGAGTTAGTGAAGGGTCTATAATAGCAAAGGATGGGAGGAGCAACAGTAAGGCATGAAATGGATTCCATCGAGGCTTTGGAAAAATTCCCAGAAGCATATCAAATTTTGAGAGAAGAGGGGTGGATCACGTTTTTTGAGCGACTTTTGGGGGTTGGATGAGAGTGTTTCTTTGGAATTTTCTTGAAATCTGAATAGGAATGAAATAGAGGTTAGAGGCCTAAGGCTAGTGATTACATAGAAGCGATAGCCAGAGTAACAACACTTCAACCCAAAGGGAAGAGGTGGCTCAACTAAAAAATTAATGACCCATCCCTTAAAGTTGAATTCTAGTAGGGAGAAGAACAGTTGGTCAACAAGGGAAGAGGAATTGACCATCTTTCTCTACCTTAGCTATGGAACGATGTTGCCCTATTCATTATCAAGTACATTACATGTGAGTGGTGGTGAAAAATAGTTTTCTACTATCATTTTCCCTTGTAGAGCGATCTTCGGCACATGCAACTGGTTAATCTTCCCCATTTTTTGTTGGAAAATTTGAAACAAATGGCTACCTCGGTAAAGGTAGCCTTGCATCCAAAGATATGCATTACTAATCATTGCCTTAAAATTGATCGTAATGGAAGCTCTGGAGCAGCAAGGAAGAAATTGGGAAGATTTTATTAGTGAAGAAACATAAGCCCCATGATAGAGATAACCTGAAACTCCTACAGATACTCCAGGGGAAGACGATATATCTAAGGAGTAGGGACAGTCTCTGGGAATTAGAGTTAAGAAGAGGTCACTTGAGAAACCTATGGGTGGCAGAATACCGAAGGAAAGGGTTAAGTTTGGTACTCAACCAGAACCCTCACCACCATCTAAGAAGAAACCATACAAGAAAAAAGAACAAATGGGGAAGCAAGAAGAGACAAAGAAGTAGAAGAAGAAGAAACATACCAAGTAGGAAGACACTTATTCATCATGTAAGAACAAAACCCAAACTTTACTGCTTAAAATTAAGAAGCTAGAAGTAGAAAATAAGAAATTAAAGTGGAAATTAGGAGGTAGAAAAATTAAAACAAAGGTTCTAGTTCTCGGTACATTGGATGACATTATTGATAATTTGGGATAAAAAACGACACAGGGTATTTTATGTATAGCATGTGCTGAGGGTTTAGGAACAACATGATACAATATTTGCATTGTAGACACCATCTCATAAGAAATCCAAATAAAACCATGGGAGGTTGACACACAAGAACCTGTTGACGATGTTGCGGACACACAAGAACCAACAGTTTAAATAGAGAACGCCATGGATTTTAACCTAGAAGATGATACATAAGAACTTGTCAGCAATGTTGCTGATACACAAGAACCAACAGTTGAGGCAAAGGTTCTTAAGGAAGAAAAAAGGAGAGCTATTCCACAAGAACTTGCCAATGAAGCTACTGATACACAAGAACCAGTAGCTAAGGCAGAGTAACTCAAAACATGGGATGTTGTTATCCCCTCTACTTCTATTACACATGAAACAACACAGGACCTTGAAGCAAGGTGACATTTAGAAAGAATTTTGTTCCTGGATTTAAGACCTCTGTGGTTAATATCTTGTAAATTAGAAATCGGAGAACCCACAGTAAAAACCATATTTCCGTCGACGTTTCAAATCCCAATAGGGATCCATCATGATGATGGATCCTTGTTGGGATTTGAAACGTCGACGGAAAAATGGTTTTTACTGTGGGTTCTCTGATTTCTAAGTTACAAGAATTTTGTTGATATTGGAATTGGAGAATTGGAAGCAAATGGCACTTTCCTTGAAAAAGGGAGTGATTTATTTGGAAGAACATTAGAAGGCTATTCATACCCTCAAGGATTAGTGGGCCAAAGAATTGTTGAAGGAAGAGTTGATAAAGTGGGAAACGAGGAAAGATGAGATAGATAAGGAAGAAAAGAGAAAAAAACTACAACAAGAGGTCAAGAAGCTGACTAAAGAGAAAGGTAAAATGTATGAGTTAGCTATAAATCTTTTAGGTTACAGGATGTTATCTTTGTCCTACCCAATATTCTTGTGGGAGAAATTTTATCTTTTCCAGTTGAGAGCCATCCATGAGAACAAACCCTACAGGAGCATTTCCACTAAAAATTTTCTAGATGTAATTCACTCATGCGATTTCAATGAGCAGAGTCCATTATGCAAACTCTTCCTACATAATATATTTTTTGAGCATTATAGTTTGTAGATGGATGCAAACCTTTCCCCCTACGTTGGAGATTTTCAGCTACGTGATTTTATATCTTTCATGATAAATGAAATTGATTGGCACCTCGCAACAAAATCATCTACTATGAATGAAGAAAAGGAAACCCTGATGATAAAATCATAAATTGGTATGGTCACTGCTAAGAGGCATGAATTCATAAAGTTTCTCAGTAAACTTGACATGGTAGAACAACTGTCCCTCTATAGGAGAGGGATTATTGGGTTTCTCCATAATATTTATGACCAAATGAAGGTAAAGCATTAGTTGGGGTTCTGAAACAATAGGAAGCTTGCAGTGAAAAATTGAAAGCAGGGGATCCCATTGGCTACCCAAATTTCGCGATAGTTGTTACTCAATTCCATGAATATGCATGAATTATAAAAATGATGGGAGCTTTCTGGATAGGGCTCAAATTCAATTTTCCTCTGATTTTGCTCCCAGTTGAGAAATACGACCCTCACTTCCACCTGAGAAAGCATGATGAACGTTCTTGGACACATCAGCTCGTGTCTACCCAGGGATATAGGAAAGAATATGAAGACACTGTTGGTGCCTACGATTTTACAAGACTACATCAGCAACATGCCATTGTCAAAATAGTTGAGAACCCTAAACCTTTTGAAGAATCTGCATGAGGACATGCAGTGGCTTCAATTAAAGGGAGATGTTGAGTGCAATATTTGAGGATATTTCAGGCATCCTTTTCCCCATTTTTGGCCATTTTCCCTCATTGAACCTACAATTTCCCGAGTACACTATCACTCCCTTTGATTAAGAAGCCACCTTTTTCTTTGATGTATTATTATGTTATTTTATGCTAAGTATTGAACGAAACAATGCTTTCTTTGGGATGACTGACCAAGGTATCTTTGGAACAATTCTTTTGAAATGTTTTTTCTTTGGGTGTTTCCATAACTACTTATATCCATGGGTGAACAATTGATGTTGTTACTTGTTGTTACACAGAGTGAGTTGTTGTTACCTGCTATTACACTATTGCTACACCACAAAGTTGTTGTCACACTGCAAATCGTTAAGACTGTAGCCGCCATTTTCAAAGACAAATACCAAGGGATGGATAAAGGGATTCCATGCGGAAAGTTAAGAAGATCTGAGAAGCTACAATTGTATCTAAACAAGAGTGGTGTAACCATAAAAAATAATTGTTAAATGAAGTTTGTTACAATTTCTATCTTTTTATTATTTATGTTAGCTTAATCAGCATGAGAATCGCAAGATTCACATGATTGATTCATTTTCCTAATTTTGGGGCTTTGTAAAGACTTTATAAAAGAGATTAGTCTCATGAGAAGGGGAGGACAAAAAACAATAGAGCTAATACTGACATTATGATCTTGTACTTTTCAACTATTTTAATAAAACATATATCTGGTGATGTTACTGCAAATTTTGTGTTGAATTCTTAAATCGTTTTCATTTTACTCTTGCACCCTGTTAGGGAGGAAGGGCCCTCCTCTTTATCATGGATCAAAATGTTGATAGGATATTTGTTTTTTAAGTGTTAGTGTGGATTTCTCATCATGGTTGCACACATTTCATTGTGGGATATATACACTTCCACTTTCAAATTTATTGTGTGTTGTTACACAGGTTAATCAATTCCATGTTATTCAATTGTTGTTACATCATTAGCTGATAGTGTATGGTAAATCTATATTTATTCTGAAGTTCTTATGGAGTGTGGATTATTTTCTTTCCAAGTGTGTTTCATTCTTGCAGTGTGCCTTTTAATTCCTGCAAGCATGTATTTCCATTCTACAAGTGAGTTCAATGACATTTTTCTATTTTACCTGGCTATTACATGTATCAAAACAAATAGTGCAATCATACTTGAAATAAAATGACCTACCCTGGTTGATAATTAATGATTGTGGTTTAGTTACTTTAGGAGTGATAAAACCTCACAAATAGGGCTCTGGTCACAACTGCAGGGTAGAGGTTCTTTCCATTTTGGGTGTGCTGAGGTTCACATATTGGCTTTCCATCGAGGTTCTAATCATCGGGGACTCTAAATCTATCATAGGTTGGGTAAAAGATAGGTATTCCTTGAATTTTCCTTCATTATTCCACTGGTTTCAATAGATTCTGAATCTTAGGGTTTCATTCACCCATATATCATTTTCACACATCAGGAATAAAACTCTATGGCTGACTATCTCTCAAAGTGCGATGTTTCATCAATGTCTAGCTTCTTTCATTTTAGCTTTGTCGTCAAAGACGATACATTCATTAGGTTTCTTCCCTGTCCTCTGATAGGTTTTGGTTTTTTGCCTCTCTTCTACCACTGCTTAGGTGTGTCTTTCCTTTACCAGTTTTGGGCCATTTTGGCAACGATTTTTGCCTTCATATTGGTTTCCCCATGAGATGTATTTTGTGTTAGCGGTGATGTCTAGTTTTGGCTCAGGTATTATTACATTTTGGGCATCCATTCTTGGAGTGGTATCATGCTTATATTTTTTGGCCTATTTGGTTTTTGTACTGGGTTTCAAGATATCATGATTTTTTAAAGAATTTTATATTAATGAAAGTAGTTAGTTTTTTTGGCTTGAAAAAATTATTCATCATTAGCAATTAACCGACAGAGTACTAAAAATGTTAATTTTCTTAGGGCTAGAAGTATTTGCTATAGATAATTGCATTTAAAAAAAAATCAACATTTTCACATTGCATTCATCCCATATCATCATAAGAAATTATGTAGAGAGAACATTAGTAATCAAAATGCAGAAAAACAATCATAGGTATGCCATGATATCTCTATCATAGATTTTTCATGATATCTCTATCATAGGATTCAACATATCTCCATATCTATCTCATAATATTTTCTCATATCACAGATAAGAAGGCCCAAATAGGTTGTTTTCATACACACGAATTGAGGCACATTAGGGCGTTTCTACACCACAAGAATGGGGCCTATTAGGGAATGTTTACACCACAAGAATGAGTCCCATTAGGGAATTGTTACACAATAAGACAAAGGCCCATTAGGGTGTTGTTACACAACAAGAATGGGGCCCATTAAGGCACTATTATACCACAAGATTGAGGCCCATTAGGCATTGTTACATCACAATATTGAGGCCCATTAGGGAAATGTTACACCATAAGAAATAAGTACAATTTTGTGGAACCATTGGATGGAATGATCATTATATCACTACCAATTGATTACAGGTCATGTTGTGCATTTATTTCAGGCACAAAACCCTACCTTTTACTCTATGGAATCCATGTAATTTGGAGTACTCTTGAACAACATAAATATATAAGTGAAAAATTAAAAATATTTAATTTTATTAATGTTACTCATGAGTAAAAAAATACTCATTAAGTTGAATCATTCAATTTGCCTTGAATAGAAGGTTGGGCATGCATTTTTGTGAAGCAGTATGAAATTACCTTGCTTCACTAAAATGCAGGCCCTAGCTTAATTTCTTGACCAATATGATTGATTCAAATTTTATAGTATTTAATTAGTGATTATTGGTCATGGTGTGCATTTATTTGAAGCACACAATCCCTACCTTTTTGTTGCGGGATTTTATCCCCTAAGGCTCTTGGGTGGAACCCTAGCAGACTGAAAGTTGTCTAAATCAAGAAACATGCGCACACACAACCATTATGCTAGAAAAAGCTATTTCTAAGGTGAGAAGGACATACCTCAGGTCCTATTTTTGGGTAGTTCCTCAAGGGTGCAAACCCTTCTTCACGTCCCTTCTCCTCCTTTGCCCCGCAAAAACAACAATTCTAAGGAATGCAGTAGTATATGGACACAGATTCACATGAAAATCATCTTTATGTTATATAAGAAAGGAGTTAGTTATAAACTTTTATACATCCATTCATACATGAAATTCAAACATGAACATCATTAACATAAAGAAAGAAGCATATCGGGAACAAGACGTGTTTCTTTATTAGACAAATAGAATAGTACGAAAAAGAGCAATATCACCTGAACCACTTCTGCAGGCTCAAAGCTCAGCCTCCTTCTGGATCCGTCCCGCCTCAAGCCTCTAGTAGGTCTCCTTCCAATACTCACTC
>APFE031273004.1:0-20632 GCA_000404065.3 Pinus taeda | reverse complement strand
TAAAAAAATATTTGAATGCGAGAAGAGTAATTAAATTTAAAAACAATCAACTAGAGGATATATGTAATTGATTTATTCTAGTACCAAATTTAATGATCAAAAAATATATGATATATTATATATGATTATAGAATACTATATATACACTATCATTAAAACATGTTAAGAAATCACACTAATTTACATTATGGATATTTTTTTGTATATATTTGTTGGTCATTTTTGTTCGAAATAGAGAAAATATGTGTTTAAATTGCAAGCTTAGGTTGTGTAGTGTGCACAATCTAAGTTTCAAAATAAATTTTGAAGACATTGAATCAATTTCATAAATGTAAAAATACAATTTAAACAATGAAAAATTACACATGATAGATTTGACCCATCTAGAAGCTGACTCGATGTATAACTATGATTGCTTTTAACTGCTTATATACTTATATGTATAAGTAGTATAAATCAATCTTACAAATATGGTCATCTCATAGATGGATAAAATCTATCATGTGCAAACTTTTTAGTCAATTTTTCCACTCTAAAATAGGTTTTCACCTTGACGGATTTGATCCTTATTGGCTTTTAATATCCATGATTAAGATGGTTCTATACTAGTAGTATTGGTTTAAAGGTAGCAATATGCTATTTGAATTTGAGTCTAGTTGGATTCTAAATTGTTACCCTATTTTTTATCTACTCTAAAGTACTAAGGGTCAATTAGTCTTCTTGTATGATTAAAGCTTGCTATAGGCTTTTATGTATATCAATATAGTATATGAGAAATCATGATTGACTATAGAAGTGGATTTATGCTTAACAATGCATTAGTATGAGTTATAGTTCTGATTTTTATAACTTAATCTGATAAAATTAGTAGATTATAAATAAATGCATTGTGATTTATATCACAATGAAAAGGAAAATGGTGTTCCATTGCATATGAGCATGCATGCATATATGGTAACTAGTGTGATAAAAATAAAGGAATTATTTGATAGTTTAACGCATGTTCTACAAACTCAATGATAAAACTAGTAGTAGTGAGATGTTGTTAATTACATTTCTTGCTAAAATTTCGTTCATAACAATGCCATTCTACAAGTTGAGGATTTAGAGATGTGTGAACCATTATACATCATGCATCTAACAAATATGGTATGTGCATCCTTTAGAAATTAATCCAATATGTATGAATATTGTGAGTGACACTACCTATCAAAATTAATCAATTAATTCCATTATGTCATGGAAATGTCGCATATTTATTATCATCACTAAAGAAATATTTGGATGCCATTTGGAATTTGTTTCCATTAACGATTCATTTAGCCAAGAAAATTCTTTGTGTTCGACTTCAATTTAGTGGTGTTTAATAACGACCGATGGTATTAGACATGTATTCTCAAAATGAAATTCCATTTTACTTAAATCGTAATTCTTGTGAATTTAAATTAATTGGATTAGAATTCCTATATCATTTAAAGGGTCCTATTGCCTTAAATATTGGTTTGGGAAACATCTTCATAGAAAATTGTGTCTTAAATTTTCTTAGATGTAGTGTTTGGATGATGCATCCTTATTTACTGTGCTTAGTCTTAATGCATGGAAATCTAAGTGAAGGATTGACACAATAAATATCATCTTACCTAGTTGAGGTGTTAAGAAAACATTGATGCATGTGAAAATTGAAATGGATTTTGAGCATATTTGATAAGAAGTTTGTAAATAAGAAGCTTTTGTTAAGGGAATAATTTATGAAATCAAGTTGTGACTAATGTTTTAAGGGTGATTAAGAAGGGGTAGATTAAAGGCAACACAATGATGTCACTAAGATTATGGCAGCACAGAATATAAGAACCAGTCAAAGGTAAGATGTTTCAATGCGATTTGCAACTACAAATGTGAAGGAAAAATGTTTATCATTATGACATGAAATATTTGTGCATAGAAAATATAGTGATGCTTTTCCAGATTGCATGTTTATTATTATGTGGAAAACTTGAAATGAACACTATCTATGGGACATGAGACGTTTTTCGCGATTCTTGTGAATTGTTGAATTTCAAGGGAACCCTTAATTGAAAGCCAAAACTATAAGGATTCATGGGTAGTAGGGCCTAAAAATTCTCAAGGAAGCATGAGCTGATAGGAATCATAAATGATGATTCAAAATGTTCTTAGGAAACATTTGATGATAGGTGAAATTGAATTATGACTTTTATTTTTAACTTTAAAATCATATTGAAAACTATTTCAAGACCGAGTTTTTAAATTTGTTTTAAAATGCTTTAGGATTCTCTAAAGATGACATGTGGCTAAATAGCCAAAAAGTGGGAAAAGTGAAATATCCTATTATGAGAAGAGTAAATTGTATGTTATTATATAAATTTAAATTGTTTTATTTTAATCTTATTTTGAATATTATATGAAACATTGCATAAAGCTTAGAATCTAACTTATCACGAAATAATGAAAATTAGTTTATGGCCCAGGGAAGGGAAAAAAAACATTCTCCAATTTTATTTTCCAATTTAGAGGGGATGACCAATGTTTTATTGTTATACCACACACAGATTTTACATGGTTGGAGATAAATTTCACATATGGAAGATGTATGAATAGTCTAATGGATATAAATGAAATTTAAATTTGAAGGTGCCAGTGGGAGATCAAGATTTGAATTCTACTAATATCTAGAAGGAAATTGCTGAGGTTAAGGAGGTGTAAAATTATGAAAAATTCTTGATTAGTTTCTTCATAGCTAAAGGGCATAGAGGTCATGGATGAACTACTGGAAGTGTAGTTGGAGAGTGTCCAGTACTGTATTACCAATATTATGGATGTCATCTACAAGAGATAAGAAAATAGATGCCTTGTGTAGTTATGGGGACTTTGATCATTTTTATGATGAGAGAACTATATCCTATGTAAGTACTCATAGAGGAACTATGATAAATGATTAATAATTAAAAATATCATGAATATCATTTGAATGAAAATGCTATGGTTAAAAATAATGTGATTATTATTGAGAGATGTTAACTGGATATGTTGGTCATATGCCAGGGGGTTCTTTCCATCGAGGTTGATAAACCACCCAAGGATTTTACTATCAACATGATAAACCAATCCTAGAGTACTTCACATAGCTAATAAACAACCTGTAATTAAATTACTACATTAGGTGATCATGATTTTCCTGATTATTAGCAAGTAACAATAAGTTTCATAAAACCTTTGTTTTTTTATTCAAGACTAAACAATGGATAAAAGATTTAAAATTAAATTAAATATTCTTGTAGATATAAATATTTATGATTATCAATAAAACATTATATTTTTACTTATTGGTATATCTTGTAAATAAAATCTTTGATTTTGTAGGGGGAAAATCCCCTTTTCATTATTATCCTTAACAAAATTATTATGAATGGAGAAAATGTCAAGAGTGAAAGTTGAACCTAAAAACAAATTGAGAGAAAATTAATCTAAATCAAAAGTAAAAGTTATAGTAAAAGATAACTACTAAATAAAAATATGATAATGATGAGATGAACACTGAGGACAATTTTATCTTTAATGGGGGAGAATGTAATGTCCCAGAATCACATATTAAAGTGTAACATTTATATAATATGAAAGTATTATTTTTCTTTAATATGTTTGTAGTGTGGTCATTCCCTTGCCATGCTATAGTATGAATAAATAATTTGTTAGCGTTTTGAATGGCTTACAAGTATCATTATAGCTTCATTTATGGTTTTATTCTACTTGATACTCCTGGCATCAGATAATGATGAGTACTTATATTATGTTTCTTTTCATTTTTCAGTTTATTCCTATACATGATGTGTCCCAGCATTAATAATATCCCCAACATTAAAAGTTGGCTTTTTAGCGTGAATTATTTGAATAAGAGATCTCTTTCCTTCCTAGTATTTCTTCCTAGCAATATCATAGAAACTAGTTTTTATGTCTTGACAAGTAAATTTATTGTTATCTACATATCAAAGCTGGAATTATTGTCCAAAGTTTTGGATTCTCATAATATTGGATTTAAAAATCCTCTACAAAGGGAAAAGTTCAAGGGTTAAATGACACAAGGTCTTTGTATCTGTCCTAGATTCTTCGGGATAATGTTTCTTGAAATGAGAGTCAACTTTGGATCATTAGATTAAATGGTTTCAAAGATAGATAACCACTATTTCATGGAAAACTATTGCATATGGATATTGTGCATGAAAATATTGGAATTTGTATTAGATTTCTGGAAAAGTAAATATATATTTGTATGCATAAAAGAATAACTAGTGTTGTAGATTTCTTGAAAAAAAAAAAAGTATATGTAGGCACAAACATAATAGTTGTAGATTTCTTGAAAAAAGAATGGTTTTAAATGCATTAAAATATATCGTGTTAGATTTCTTGAAAAATAAATATGTACAACAAGAATAGTTAGTGTGTTACATTTCTTGAAAAAAAATGTATTTGCAAGAAAAATAATATCTACTGTGTTAGATTTCTTGAAAAATAAATATGTATTTGGATGCATAAAAATAACATTTATTGTGTCAAATTTCTTTAAAAATATATATGTATAAAAATCATAGCTAGTATGTTAGACTTTTTAAAGAATAAATATGTATTTGCATGCACAAAATTAATAGTCTTTTTTTTGGATTTCCGCAAAAAGTAATATGTGTCTATATGTTCAGAAAAGAAGCTATTATGTTAGATTTATTTAAAAAGAAATATGTACAAAAGGAATAGATAGAGTGTTAGATTTTTTGGAAAGGAAATATGTATTTTCATGCACAAAAAAATAATATTTATTGTGTTAGAGTTCTTTAAAAATGAATATATGTTCAGATGCACCAAAATAGTAAGTATTTTGTTAGGTTTCTTGAAAAATAATATGTTTTGACACACACAAAGATAATAGTTGGTTGGATCGAAAAAATACTATGTATTTGCATGCACGAAGACAATAACTATTATGCTAGTGTTCATTAAAAAAATTATGGGTAGTTATGGTTTTCTTTCTATTGGGAAACAATGTGTTCTTATTTGAAGAAATAATAGTAGTTTTGGTTATTATGTTTTTGAAATATTTCCCTCTTCCTTTATGAAGATATAGTAATAGTCATAGTGAGTCTTTTAAAATATTACCTTGTTCTTGTGGGCATGGGTAAAATGTTACTATTCTCTTTTATTATAATGCATATGAAGTATGGATATATGTGCATGACATGATAATATTTATGCATTTTATTTTATGAATGTGAGATTTGGATTATTAGACATGTTTAATAGCCACCCACATGCATGTATAAATCAACATGTATTTCAGATTATGTGCTTTCAAATAATGCATGTGTGGTGTCAATAAATAGGCATGCCTCGATACTCATTGCACATTTTATTGATGTGTATGCCAAAAATTCATTTTGCACTTGAGCATGTGCGTAAAAGAAGAAGATCAAAGACACTTTTTAATTTTATTGTGTATATGGAAGAAGGTGGAACATGAAAATATGCTCAAAGCATATCTAGTAGATATTAATTATTTTGGCTCGATAAATTGATATTAATCATAATGTCAAAGTTTGTTGAAAATCATAATTCTAGGAAAGAATTATGACTTATGCAAAGGATGAATTAATAATGTCAAATATATCCCTTATGCAACAATGAAATACAAACTATAATTAACACTATTGTAGCAAATGAGGTGATTATGCTTGATTATTGGTCTATACAGAGGGAAGGATCATCAAATGCAGGAAATAACTCGACCACAAAAACACAATGCTCGAGGAATTGTGTGGTAAAGTGTTTTGACAAACATGATGTCATGATTAGTATAGTGGATTCTAGTTAGTTATGCTTAAATTAAATTATATATTTCCTCCTAAAAATTTTAACAATGGACAAGCTATGGACTCCCTTTCTTCCATTGAGTGGCGTGTACTCTCTCACAAAATGATTAATGAAATAAATGTCTATTGGTTTGTCCCTTGTGGATTTCCAAGGGATATTAGTGTTCAACTATGTGCTTTATATTTGGTTATCTTGATGATTTTTTTTGCATTGCATGACATTGGAAATTACATCGTTCAATGTGTATTAAATAAGGACTTATTAGTTTAACATTGTAAATATTCAAAAATGCAAGAAAATTCAGAATGTTAAGAAGTTTCACTGATAATTATTTCTTTACAAGATGCGTTATTCATTTTCTAAGGTTACCTCACTTTATTATGGTGATTTTAAAATTTGTTAATCAGTTATTTATGTCAAAAGTCAATAAGAATATTACATGCTAGTAAATGCACCAAAACTTTATAATCCTATATATTTCTTACGAGCTTTACTGATGAATGTTACAATACTACTATCAATATTCTAAAATATTTTATGGAGGTTAAATCCCTACCACCCATCTAATAATGATTGATAATTATATTAAAATTTGGTAATCCCTATTCCAAAATAAACATTTTCTATCAATGTAATTACAATCGATTTTTTTTAATGGAGTTAATATAATTTTTTATTGTTATAGTTATTCTTATAAATTTAACATTTTATTTAACCTACCACTACGACATTTACCCATTGCATATTATAGATAACCTCTCAACATAATCAATGAAATATCAGTAAATAAAATAAATAATAGAAATTGTCGACATAATCATATGATATATTGTTGGATTGTAATTAAACTAAAAGGATATTTAATGCATTAAATTCTTTTCCTATCATTCAAATATTAATTTACATACCATAATTATTATATTCTTTAGTTTCTCCTTTAATTATAACTAATCCTTTGATTTATAAAAATATAAATCACATTTAATGGTTTATTTTCCACCTAGCACACTTGGTACGTCTAGTGTATGAATTTAACGAGAACCCTACCCAGCAGGTAATTTGTTTATGATAGGTTTATTTCAAACTGCCTTTCAGATGACAGCTTATATACATTTACGAATATCATCTAAATGCTATTAGTATTTCTATTTTATTTTTATTTTTTTAAGAATTTTCTTTATTGATATACATTTTGTGTTTTATTACATAAATTTTAGCTTGACCATAAAGCACAATGAAACCAATTAAAATATTATATATACACATTGAGTAACAAACATATTGAATCATATTTGTTACTATGAAACTAAACAATGATCTAGGAAAAATATGTAAAGTCATTGATTTCATCGTTTAAGAGCTTTTGAAGTCGTGTTGAATTATTCGACAAAGGGCCTTAATTAGTGAGCTCAAACCCCTTAGCTACAATGTATTTTCAAGTAGACCAAGTGATATCAACTTTTAATAGATGAGTTACATTAAAAAAAATAATAATAATAAAACAAGTTTCAACTCATAATTACTTTTAAATACAGATTTCAAAGGATTCTAAGATTTCAGGAAATAGTAATATATAAGAAATGTGTCTCGAAGAAAATCATGATTGTTTCACAAGGAAAAACCTCTCTAGATCCTAAGAATTGAAAGGCCCAAACCTATTCATATTTAAATTCAATTATGAGTTTATGGATAGGATAGGAGCCCTGATAATTTTCCATATGATACTTCCATTTCAAACCCCTTCAATTATGAATTTATGGAAGTGATAGGAAGCCCGAAAAATTAGGATCCATAATTAACATACTAACAATAAAGAAACTACATGAAAACACTCAAAATCACACAAAAAAATTGATATTTAATTTTTATTATTCTTGTTGAATAACTAAAAGACCCTTCTATCTAATTACACTATCCCCATAATTTTTTTTACATACCATACATATGGCCCATGGATGATCACATGTGTTATAACCTTTTGATTCGGGTTGGAGGGTGTGGGATTGTATGATGTGAGTTACAATAGAGACAAGTTTTTTAAACCATGCCCAACAACCCATAGTTTAATTTATTATCACCTACAAAGTGAGCACCTATCAATTTTCCATTATGATGATCGAAATACACCATGCATTATGGGTTTGATATATAAAAACCCATTTTCACCTTAGGAAATCATTTCGAGAACCACTTTTTCTAACTTATTTGTATTTATCCACTTGAGATTAACCTAGAAATTCATTTAATTAATTTCATTTAATTTTCATCTTTACTTATTAACTGACAACAATTAAAAATATTTTCAACCATCCATAAGAATAATTAAACAGATCAATATTTATCTATTATTCCTTAATCATCTAACTAATCTCCCATGAAATAATTATCAAATCATTATTTAGTAATTATTTCTAACTCACTTTTACCACATCTACTGAAAGTAATTAATAAATCATATTTATTTATTAATTACTTTAACCATTTTTCATAATTAACTAAATAAATCATTATTTTCTGAGTTAGCTCACTAAATAAGGATTGTTGGCCATTTGAATAATATCTTTCTCTCTAAAATATAATTAAATAATCCTAATAGTTAGATATTCATTTGGTCTAATAATATTTTATTAGTTGACTAGATGTAGATCTATGCCAACATTTTATTATAAATAGAGAGGGTTTTCCTTGCTCTACAAACATCACCATTTCATCATCGTTATTATTATCTGATTCCGTTTGACTTGCACTTTTGAGATCATATCTGTATTCCTTATTTTTTCATTGCAATCAAAGAGAAATATATCATCTACTAGATGCATAGGGACTAAACGAACTCATCCCACAAAGTACAATGTTGTAGACGTGCATCTATATTATTCTCCAACATATATTTTTTAATTATAATAAAATCAAATTGTTTCCATTGGGTCTACTTGTCTTCATTGTTATCATATGTTTTTTGGTGTTTGTACATTATTTTTTGCAGGGTTTTCTAGCAATATTTTTGCAGATATAAAGAATACTTGGAACTTTTCATGTTTGTTTTCCTTATTGTTTGATACATCATAACCAACAGAATAACAAATTCCAACCACACATACTACTACTTAAGTTCCACCACATTCTTAACAAGAAGCTACTCCCATTACAGAATCACTTAGTAGTGGGGTAAGTCCCGGAAAAAAGGGGCTATGGATAAGGCAACCCAAGTGGGCACCACTCCATCTAAAGCACCTAAGCCTATTCCTCCATGCACTTTATGCGACGCTCATGGCCATGCCACTAATGATTTTCCTCACCTTCCTCATATCAACTGCATGATTTTTGAAGCCACAATTCAACAAGACTTGATGTCCATATGGTGCAAGTCACCTTACATAAGTCTTCCATGAAAAATAATTCCTTATGCATGAACTACCCTTACATTTTATGTGATCCATACATAAATTATTGTCATCATTATCATCATCTCGACTATTTTCATGATGACCCTCTCTATTATATGTGAAATGGATGCAACTGATAATGATCCTTCTCATTCTCTAGTTGCAATCCTTCTCACCAATTTGTCACTAAGGTAGAAGGTGACTGAATCCATTATCTTCATTCCTCCTTTGGATGTCGAAATGGTGGACACTTTTGTACAAATTATTTACCTATCATAATCCATGGAATCAAATTATTTAACTCCTTAGGACCTTCTGATATGTTTCTTTGTATGCTTCTTCTGATGACACTTATGTATCAACGTCGATGTATTTTCCACCGACTTGTCAACAGTCTCCCGTAGAAGACATTACATATGTGAACCACTTCTCCCATGGTGATAGTTTGTTCAATAGCCCCTTCTGCTGAACCCACAAATTCAAACCACATCCACCTTGTGGCCATTACATTTCCACCCATTGTTTTCTTTAGGGGGTATCCACTTTTGAGGGTCCCAAAGAATAAATAATCCCCACCCCTCCTAGTGTTTATGGTAGTGTTGACTCTAGCTACATTTATCTTCCTCACTATGAAGGACTTCGAGAGTGTGATATCACTCAAGATCACATTGGGGATGATCAACTTAGTCATCCCTTATTCTTACCTTGAAAACTGAGTCCCTTAGAGATTATTGTTGTTGAACCCTAGTTTCTTATAAGTGAGCATCAATACATTATATATGAAGCCAATCTTTGGTATGCTAAAACCATGTATGCGAACTCAAAAATTTAGTCCATTTGAATCACATATATAGTCCCCTCGAGATTCATAATACACCATTGCCTTTCTTGCTTTGTATTAATCCTTTCTTCCCAAAAGAAGACAATCATAACAAAAAATGTTGATGACACACCAAGGTTCATAACAATATTATATAAATTCATCCATGTGTTTATAATCTATTATTCTAAATACATTCAACATATACATAGAAGGCTACATGAACATCCGGTTGGGGCATCATTCCCACCTTTCCTTACCTAATCGGTCTCTCTTGTAATCATATGCTAGGGGTCAGTATCCCATCCATGGGGGCATGATTTATCCCTTGGAAAAAATCTCACTCATTTAACATTATTAGTGGCCTAGATCTAAACGATCTAGGTATGGTTGATTATCATTTCTTCCCTTCGATAGTGTGTCCTACATGTGTCTCTGATGCCCAATATACACTTTCACGTATCAAAAATGATTTATATAATAGATTAGAACATTCCACTATTTGTGATTCCATTCTTAGTAACCAGTCCCAATGTTCAAATCAATTTTATGGGATGATTCTATACCTCCTCAAGCTATTCATTCCCATATTATTTCAGACCTTGATTGTTCACCAAGAACCATCATTCCATAAAGAGTTAATGAAAATTTTACACAAGTAAGGACACAAAGAAATTCAAAGATTAAAAATCCACCAGTCGGTCTGTTCGCTACAAGTTCACCAAGATTTATGGCTATCTTTTCCTCTCCAAATTCACCATTTTCTCAATGCACGAATGAGTCTAAACTAGAGAAAATTGTCCTTTATAGGAAATCCCTAATTTTTCCCTTGGCCAGTATGGGCTCATTGTAACTCGATTTCATAAAACAAATACCCATTGGAAATATCTCACTAAGATCGATCATTGGTCTCTCTTCATTTCTAGTAATTTTGGACTTCATTAGGAAGCCATTTTTATCATGAAGTTTCACATTACTGCTTATTAAATCTAAATCTCTTGATATGAGTCACTTGTACTTTGGCACAACCTTTTCTTTGATTTATTGATTTATGTGTTGATTTTCTTCATGAGTAACCATTTATGACTCACGTTTTCTTGGTCGACATTCACCCTTGTTCAAAGAATCAGAGATGAATCACCCTTATACCCATGGATTTTATTTAGATTCCCATTGATTCCTTCTATAGTATATCACCCCCTCCATGTGTTGCATTCATCTCGTCTTTCTCATATGTAACCTCCAACTATTCAGACATGTCTATGAAAAGCCTTTCTTTGAGTAATTGGTCATCCCCTCTAGAATCATGTTAGTTGTTGCTAGGTCATCTTTGTATATTATTCTCTAACAAGGGAAGTCATGATTCCACCCATCCCGTTATTCCCCTTATTTTCCCTATTGTCAATGTCTTTAAATCACATTATCATGTTCTGCTTGCCTTCATTGAGGACTCCTTATTTTCTTAGATTTGTCAGGCCCTTCCTTGTCCACTTCAACATGTTTATTTTGAGAGAGTGGTTTCAAGGAGGGTGTACCCTGGATCACATTTCTTCATTATCGGGTGCCTCAAATCAAGAAAAGTGAACCAAAATTTTCCTTAAACTTAGTTTCCTCTTGCATGCTTAGTTCCAACTCCTTTTCACATGATCAAGAATCATACACTTGATGATCCAATCCTTCAGTAGATCGTCCCAACATTCACCAGGGGTGTGTGAGATGATCCAAATATCACGAGAGTATGGCCTTTCAGGTATACCCTTGCATTTGCGATCACAAAAATTTCATGATCAAAACTCAAATGTTGTTCCATAGATTAAACTAGCTCAGTTTCAACTGATCACAGAGCCCAAGGCATGAGCATCTCTTTTAGTTAATTCATAAATATCTTCAAAGCCTAATCTTGTTCAATAGGGATTATTTCGTTGTTCTCTCCACATCACATAAGATTGGGGGCATTCACTCTTATTTACTCTACTCAGTATTAGTTATATTAGTCCTGACCTCTATATTCTATGGAGATATGTATATGATATTCATTTATATCATTGTATCAATATCTATGCCAACAAATCATGTGTCATGTATTATGATGCTCGAACTGAAATTGTTGTGTGAACCATTATTCGTTATATTCAGTTATCTCAGCGGATATGGGTATGCTTGCCCCACATCATTAAGGTCATGTACATGCCATAAAGGATACCTATCTATGACAAGTAGGTATGACCTCCTCCGTTTTGGTTCTTCCCTTCACTATTGCAACACTCTTCTCTCTCTCTCTCTCTCTCTCTCTCTCTCTCTCTCTCTCTCTCTCTCTCTCTCTCTCGCTATGATGCCCCTTTGGTGTCTCTTGAAAGTGAACTTGTGATGTATTTCAGTCATATGACATGCTCCTAACAGACATACATTGAGGGGTAATCTGTTATCACCTAAAAAGTGACCACCTAACCATTCTCCACTAGGATGATCAACATACACCATGTAGTATGGGTTTTAAATATAAAAACCTACTTTAAATAATTTAAGGAACCAATTTTCCTAAATTATTTCTATTTATCCACTTTAAAATAAGCTAGAAATTCATTGAATTAATTTCATGTTATTTTCATACTTACCCATTTAGTGAAGATAATTAAAAACATTTCCACTCGTCGATAAGAATAATTAAATAAATCATTATTTATTTATTATTCCTTAATCATCTAACTTATCTCACATGAAATAATTATTAGATCATTATTTTGTAATTATTTCTAATTCATTTTGATCATATCTTGTTCAATTAATTAACATATCATTTTTATCTATTAATTCCTTTAACCATTTTTCTTGATTAACTAAATAAATCATTATTTTTTGAGATAGTTCACTAATTAAAGTTTTTTGAACATTTAAATAATTTATTCCACTCTCAAACATAATAAAATAATCCCAACAATTAGATCTTTATTTCGTCTAATAATATCTTATTATTTGACTATATCTAGATCTATCCTTGCATTCTATTATAAATAGAGAGGTTTTTCCTCACTCTATACTCATGAGAACTTCATTGTTGTAAAAATAGCTTCGGCGTAAATCACATAAGAAAATTATTGTTGACGCGTTTCGAACCAACTAGTGTGGTTCATCGTAAGGACAAGTTGAAGAAACAAATCAGGCTTTAGCAATTTAAATAGGCTGAGTAGAGACTCTAACGGTTATATAACATCTATATTTGACTCTAGGACCAAGGCCAAAAATAAATTAAATCTTATTATTATTATATTATTTTAATTATAGAGAAGAGAGAAATTAGGTAAGATTAATAAATTAGCGGATATTATCCCAAGAAAATTATTTGTTTAAATAAATTAAAGGTTATTTAAAATTTTTAATGGTTTCATTTTAAGTTATATAAATTAATAAATGCGTAATATACGTTATATATATTAATAAATCTAATAATATTAAGATGATTATATTATATTTCTAGAGATAAGAGAAAATTAGGTTAGAATAAATGAGTTGATATTATTAAAAGAGATTTATTGTTAAAATAACTAGTTGTTGATGGTTATTTTACTATTAAGTTATTAATGTTAGAATGACTTATTCATAATGAATAATTTAAGATATATAAATAATTATATATTCTTATAAAGTTATTACTATAATAAATATGTTTTACTTAATGCAAGTAAGCCGATCATGAAATAATTTAATTTATACCTAGATATACTTATATATGTATATAAATAAATATGGGCTATCATTAAGCGCATAGCTTTTTAGGAAGCTATCACAACTAGAATATAAATGAGAATAGACCCAAGAATCCATCATAATTTAACTATACTAATAATAATACCCAAATAAATCAAACTACTAAAACAGGAAACAGGACCTTTATCATAGATAAATCCTATATAAAAATAGAGAGATTAATGCTTAAGAAGATGCTACTCATAAAAAGAGACAGGAGGAATCCCGAAAAAATGGGGAAGAACACTAAGCTTGCCAACGATAAATAATTACAAGCTTGAAAGGAAAAAACTATGCCCACCCAAAGAAAGCACCCAGGACGAATGGAGGGGCGGGGGGGGCGAGGAGGAAACCCTAAGACGACAGCGCAGGGATCCAACTTCTACTTACCTTCCACCCATCATCTCGGTTGAGATTGATGGGTCTTTGCTCAATCTCAATAGCTTCCCTTAACTTGCGATGATGAAACCGATCTACCCTGGCAATGACTTTGGCCTCCTCTATGCAGACATGATGCTTAGTCTTCTCCACATGCTCTGCTAAAGCTGAGGACTTTATTCTACCATGCCTTAGGTCCGTTGTATGCTCACAAATTCTCTGCTGGATGGAACGCCCTGTTTCCCCTATATAAGGGGTCCCACATGAGCAAGGAATCAAATAGACACCTTTCATGTCTTTAGGGTTGACTGGATCCTTTACAGACCTAAGGGAGTTACGGATGGTTCTGAGGAGCCTGAAGGTTGAGGGAATATCAAACCTTCTAAGGATCCGAGCAATCCTGTCAGTAGTCCCTTTAATATAAGGAAGATGGACACCTGGGTGGCGTTCCTTCGGCTCTTTTTTGATATAGCTGTTATATAACCGTTAGAGTCTCTACTCAGCCTATTTAAATTGCTAAAGCCTGATTTGTTTCTTCAACTTGTCCTGACGATGAACCACACTAGTTGGTACGAAACGCGTCGACAATAATTTTCTTATGTGATTTACGCCGAAGCTCTTTTTACAATTATGATGGATCACAGAAGCCTCAATTCTACAATTTCATTGTTGTCATTATCATCTAATTCCTTTTTGATGCTGACTTTTGAGTTCATATCCACATTCCTTATTTTCTCATTGTAACCATATAGAGAGAGAAATCGATTGTTAGAAGCATAGCGATTAAAAGAACCCATCCCACAGACGAGGATGTTGTAGGCCCACATTTGTATTCTTTTCCAACAGGTGTATTTTCATTACAATAAAATGAATTTTCTTCCATTGGGTTTTCTTGTATCCAATACAATCATATGTTTTCCAGTTTTTGTAGATCATGTTTGCAGGGTTTTCTAACAATATTTTTTCATATATGAAGAATACATGCATATTTTTCTATTTGTTTCCCCCGATGTTATGCAAATTGTCACCAATAAAAAAAGAAGAGAAATTTTGGCTCACTCAAAAATATTCTCCTAGCATTCCTACTGTATGAAATAATTTTGTGTATCATATATTTTATAAAAATAAATATATTAACCTAAAATACACATGTTTAATGAGAGAATTATTAAAAATTAACCAACAACAAAACTCAAACGTAAACAAAATATGCACAATGTTTATCCTTGGAAAAACCCAACTTCAAGGAAAAACCTAACGAAGTGAATTCCATTAGTCCCTTATCCAAAACCAAGCCATGAAAGCCAGGTGATCCTTAAGTTCTTACATCTAAGCCCATTACAATAAATCCTTCCAAACATTACTCCATTAAATCCAATCTGCATGAAGAAAACTAATGCAAGAGCGTCAAACTTGGGAAACTCTTTAGTTTAGACCCAAGGCGGTCATGGGATTTCCAAAGGGAATTTTAGTTTCCCTCAAATGTGAATTTGTATAAAAGTATAAGGAGTTTCAATATATATGAATGTGTCTTAATTCTAGAAGACTTGGGAATAGTTGCATTGTTTGGTTGTTTTGACAAAATGGTCTAAGCTTTTGTAAATGTGGCATGTGTCTAGGTGAGTTGTTAGTTAGTTTTGAATAAATGTCCAAATATATTTATTTAGTTAGGATATTTCTTATCATATGGGAAATTATAAAAGTGATGTATAGGTAGAGTATAAGGTTGGGTCTAATCTTCCCTGAATTGATGAGAACATTTCTTGTGTAAGAGGTTAGAGGAAGACATCCAACAAAAGTTCAAGGTAATGTTTAGGAGAAGTATGAGACCTATGAATATTTGTTTAGGGATAACATCCAATCCATGTATAATTATTGTTTTGAAATAGAATTTGAAACTAGTTTGTGTCCTGGTGTGAAGCACATTATGTTCTATATGTCTAAGTTGTATTTATTAAGAATAGTGTACCCTAGTGAATGAGAAACTCCATTTATTCCTCAAACAATTTCAAATATCCTATGTTCGATTCTTGTATGTATGTCTATAAAAGAAGGAGAAACCACTTCATGTTAAATTGGCTGGAGTGTTTGAAGGTTTCACGTGAAAGACTTTGTTTAAAATAGCGAGGATGAAGGATTATACAAGTTTCAACAAATCAAATATATAACCCAGGGGAAAATTAGTTTATGGCATAATGTAAAAGGTCCCAGTATCACAACACTGTCTAAAGGGAAGAAGAAAAAGTTGGACAAAATAGAGAGGAAACTCTGGAGGGAGAAGGATATATTTATGTGACAGACAATCGAAGAACCGATAGGAGATGCTAGAAGAAGGCTTGTGAAGTCGTGTGAAACACGAACATCAAGTGCATTATAACCTAATGAAAACACTTAGTCATTTAAATAAATGTCTTGGACAAGGTGAAGTCTAATTAATCTAGTGAAGGTGCAAGAATAAGATTTAAGAGTGGGTCGACATGGATAAAATATTATGTCAAGACAATTTTTTCTCGAGGTATACTGGAGCTTTATGGAGAGCTGACCCTCAAGAAAGAATAAATACCTAACACTTTACGAACAATATTGGTCATGCCTGGAACCAATTGGCATAGTCGGTCATATTGGTGTGTGGCACATTTAACCTCGACCTCCAACATAGAAAAAATGGGAAACAAACTCCATGTAATGAGTGGACCCAATTTCATTATAACTTTAGGTCAAGATTCTATGTCGACCTTATTCCCATTGAAATTTTTTTTATTTATAAACCCAAATATGGGGACAAGTGAATGAGAGATAGGGAGGTTGTCGTGCTTTTTGATTAAAAAACAAAAACATTCCATTCAAAGGAGAATAGGGTAAAATTAAGGTATTCTCATCTATCATTTTTTGGGAGGCCAAGGAATTAAGGAATTATTGATAGCTAGAGTATCCTTCCTCTGCTGCATCAATGTGGCATTACAGTGAAAAATACCTTGGTTAAAACAAATACGAAATGTGTTGGAAGTTGTAAAGTCAAAGATATTAGAAATATTTCTTGAGAATAGGAAACTAAGTTGAATAAGGCTTCTCGTGGAGGAAATAATAGAAAATAGAGAGACTTAAGGAATGTTCATGACCCTAACGAGGATTAAAACACTTATAAGGAAGAACCCAATAAGAAACAACAAAGGAAATGATTCAAGGAGTAGAGAGGGGAATTAATCAAACTGATGAAGGACACACGGAAAGAAGGGGTCAAGACACAAAATGGTCAAAACAACATAAAGAAGAAATTTAATCTTAGAGAAGATTTGGAAGAAGAAGAATAAATCCCATCCAAGTGTAGAGTTGGAGGATATACTGATATTTCGTCAAGTGGAGGAACCTTGGTATGTAACTGGTCGTCGATTTTATTTAATCTTCCCACGAAATTTGATAATGGAATGTAGAAGTAAATGTTAATGACATAGCTACATCCCTTATGAGCTGTAGAGAACAAGAAAAGTTCTTAAAGGAAATAGCATATAAGCTTCACAATAAGGAGGATGTACGAGAGGAAGAAATCCCATTGCAGTTTGAGTGAAGGGGATACAAAAGGTCCTCAAGAGGAAATAACTCGAGTATTTCTCAAGAAGTGAGAAAAGTAAAACAACAAGATAGTCGAAAGGGGTTATCAATAGGTTCCATACAAGTGGACCAAAATAATATGAATAACTAGTTGCAGGTAATTCGTTTAGGTAACAATTAACGGGAGACTTGTTACAGGGTTAAGTTGTAGCTCACAAGGAAGCACAAAGAAGCTCAGAAGGATGATCATTGATGGATGAAGGGTTCAATGAAAATCCATATGAATAAGGTAAAAGCTACCAAGGAAGGAACCGATAAGAAGGATGTTGAAGTAGAAGGGACTAAGATAAAAATGTAAAAAAAAAAACAAAATTTGATTAAGAGAGTGCTAAATTGAAAGAAATACGCCAAAAAATAAGTATGCTTCTACAAGAGAGGGAGAAGGAAGACCAAAAACATATGTTTCCTTTTAGAAGAAAGAGTATTAAGAGGAAAATCTGTAAACTCAAGATTTAAGAAGTTCATCGTTCTGAATGAGAGAAGGGAGACATACTTAAAGAAGAGAAAAAGAGATAATTGTTTACAGTGTCATGGACTGTGTGTAAAATCTATAATAATAGAGGGAGTTGTGAACAAATAATGATGATGAGACATCAACTGAAGTTATCATGAGAAACCAACATAGAAAGCTAATAGAGGAAATCATGCCAAAGGAGCTAGGTGAGGCTAGAAGGCCTTTTGTTTTAAATATTGGTGAATTTTATGTGATTGAAGGTTTTTTAGGAGAGGAGACAAGATAACTAGTCCAAATGGAAAATGATAGCACTAAGTTTCACCAAGAAATTCCAATTAATGTAGTAGATGGTAAAAAATACTCAAGGAAACATGAGGGAACATCTATGAGAAGGAAGAAACGAGGAATAAAAATATTCCCTAAACCAGACTATAAGAAATGACCTACAGGTACTTTTCACTAGTGACCATGGCACCTAGTAGCCATGTGAAAGATGATGGACAAAATCAATATTCTATTATGACAAGGAAGGATAAAATATTACCCCTCAAATGCCACCAATAAAGAAACCTTGAAGAGAATGAAACCATGAGTGAGCACCTGGAGGAAGGGATTTTTGTCATGAGAGAGAAAGGAGGAGAGGAAAATATTGATGCCATGTTGTTTTAAGCTTGGTTTCTCAATCAAAAATCTGAAGGTTGGTTTGGAATTGCTATAAAAAATATGCAGTCAGGAAGCTAGAGGTGCTAAGATTATCTCTAGAATTAGATATTTTGGTTTGGAATCAAGATTTGTGGATGTAAGTATGTAAGTGATGGTACAAGGAACACCAATAGGATGTACATTTCACTTAGTTTTCAAGTGAAGTCCCCAAGATGAATACTGCTAGAAGAGTAAAATGTTTAGTCAAGTATAATGGAGAAGGGAAGGTAAAAGATAGTGTGATGAGAGAAGGATTATCTCTCACAAGGAAATGGTGTAGGAGTTAACCAAGTGTTTTAAACATTCAAAAGAAACATTGGATATTGGTATGACAATTCATACCATGAAGTGTTTACAAGAACACTTGAGTAGTATTAATAGTATGAGGTTGATGTTGAAAGTGCCCAAGGTAAACAATGAGGATGTTGGATACTACCAACATACAGGGGGTCTCCCCGATGTGAAGTCCTAATTACACCTCACACCATTCAGAGTAGGAGCCCCATCCAAAGTATTGAACTGGCTACCATAACACAAATGCTCACGTTGGTTTTGACGAATAACATAAGAGATTATATACATAGACCTTGAGCAAGAAATTAAATTGACATTGTGAAACAAATATTGCAATCTGTAAAATGAGACCTTAATGAGCAAGATATGAGAGTGGGTCTCTGGAAGGAAGTGCTAGTACTAACCTAAGAGAGACACACGAGAGCATGAAAAGGTTTGTTATCAAAATAGTTCACATAACGATTATTAAAATGAATACAATACACATTCAACAAGATGAGTGCCAAATCCACCAAAATAGTTCAATTTATCCAATACATATGATCATAAAATATATTGTAATCATCCCAAAAATATTCCTCAAACATTAGTGATATGTGCATGAAAACGTGTTCACTCATTGTATGTCAATTAGCTGAAAGATCCAAGCACACAGTTACAATGATGATGCACTACTTGTAGTAGTGGAACATTAAGTCACTTCTTGCAACTTCAAAGAATATTTTTTTCTTCTATGCCAAGTAGAGAATCGAATATTATCTCTCCAAAGTGTAATTCACCAAAAGCCCCTTTCCTGAGTTACGAGGTTCCTTTTAGAAGAAGTAGAATGAAATTTCATATCCTCTTGATTATTGAGTTACCCTCATGACTATTGGACTTATAAAAAAATATTTTGAACTTTTAAATGACTTTTGGACTTCTCTATGTGCCTTTTGGACTTTCTTACAACTCTTTTGTCCATATATGACTATGTGACTCCTCGTATTCCACATATGACTCTGGGAATTCCACACACTATATTTTGTACTTTTCCTTGAAAATACATCACTACAAATTCCACATGATGACGTGGCATAAAACATGGACACACATTTATTATTATTATGACACTTTTACAAGTTACAACTTGACAATGATGACATGAGCTTCATGATGAGATGAAAATGCCAAACTATCTTCCTTGCTGCTTCATCTTCATTCTTGATCGTAAATCTGATCTACGCTCCATATTATTGAAACTGTGCTTTGTTATTTATCTTCACCCTCCAAAGGGACTTGGATCAATATCATAATCCTCTGAATCAGCATGCAATGTATTCTTTATCTCTTGGTCCATGATATGTTTCATGCCTCCATGATGCCTCTCTTTTG
>APFE031272993.1:32441-45128 GCA_000404065.3 Pinus taeda | reverse complement strand
CCTAGATCTAGAACTATTACCAGAGCCTTTAAACCGGAACCGCTTTGACAAAATGAAGACTGTATGGAATCCCAAAACTGCATAACAGGGGTGATACTATTGACTCTAACTGCTGACATAGACAGAGACCGACTGAACTAAGACGGAAAACAACAGAGCATTTGCTTTCAACAGACACGATAATTTCAAAAAGGACCACAACCTGTTTAGGCATCATGAGCATTGGAGGGCGATTCTTCCACAATTGGACAGCCAAAACTTGAGAGGTCGTCCTCATCAAAGGAAAGCCCTTTTCTTTTGGTGGAGTCCCATCGCCTGGAGGATTTGAACGCATCGCAGTAGGCTGGACCTGGAATGTTGAATTCTTTGGGATTTCACACTGCTGGCACTGATTCTGAGAGGTGCTTGGAAAGTCTTCAACCCCCGGCTTCGGTGGAGCGTGAGGAGAAGCCGAAACCATGCCTGTTGCGCCCTCACTTAACTGAATTGTGACAGTGGCTATGAAAGAATGATTGCTTAGCGTGCAGGGAATTTGAAAGTGGGCTGAGTGCTCATGTGTGATGGGAGCTCGAAGTTGCCACCCGTTTTCCCCTGCCTCGACCTCGCCCACGTCTGGGAGCAGGATGACTCTCAAAGGAAGAGCCAGTGAATGTATCAGCTGAAGAGAACGAGGCATGGCGCACAGGACAACCACGAACTCCCCCCCTGCAGCATCCCATTCTTTGTCGCAGGATAGTCATGACGCCCTGAGAGTAAAGCACAGGAACAACAATGCTAAGGTGAACAGGGGAGATGGGAAGAGGGTGATTTAACAAGATGGACTGAGAGTTAAGAGAGTGGGAAGGCATACAGCTGAGGAGAATGTTGTAGGGGCAGTAGCAAACCAAGAAAACCATAAACATAGTTGCTCCACTGGCCTGAATACCATGGAAGCCGGAAACCTTCACCAGACAGAGCATAGCACCTGCGAGGAGGCCTAAATTGCGAGAGAATGGAACGCAGCTGAAATGGATCTGCGCCATCTGATTTGAGCAGGGGAGCCTGTGTAAAACGTCGGGCCTCATTAACTATGCTTTGAATGAGCTCTCTGGAATATTGAATGCCAGCAGCAGATGAAGCCAGATGGCCAGGAAGTACTCCACGCGCTGACTGCTCCCGCCGCCATCGTCCTGTTAGTTGTCCTGATAACTTGCATCTGGGATAGCGTGACCTATGTTATTTACCCAAGTCTTCCCTAATTAGGATCTGTTAGCTTATTACTTAGATTGTTTTCATATATAAGCATTCATACAAGCATTTACCAATTACATGCAGTAGGTAAATAGAGTAAAAGTAATTCATAACATCAAAATACGGATTCAAGAACAGATGCACAGAGTAAACTTCTCTTTATTAAGTTTCAATCTGAGGTACATACCCAACTCTGCCCTATGCACTCAGCTGCAAGGGTCCGCGCACTCAGTTGTGGACTCTACTAGTCCTTTACGCACTCAGCTATAGAGCCTCTTCCTACTACTATGACCAAGTACACTTCAGATCCAACTCTAACCTCGAACCATGCCTTTTCTATTCTATCCTTTCATACCTTCCTTTACACTAAGAGCATCTCTCTATTTATACAATGCCATGGTCCATGGACCATGGGTAGGCTGACACAACTTTTCATTAAATTACAATATTTTAGGGGCAGACAACCATATGACTCAATTGGACACTTTGTGCTCTGCACCCGTAATTCATGGAGTTCTACACCATCTTTAACCAAAACATGGGCTTTTAGCTCCAATACCTGATGTGGGGGCATTCCATGCCCAACAAGCGCCCAACACAATCAACATGACTCGTCTTGAGTCACTATGCTGGTGTGGTGATCTTGGCACAGAGCCACTCCAACTATGCCTAGGCTGCGCGAAGGTCCGTAGCACACTGTTCTGCCTTCTGCTAGATCTGCTCTACTCTTTCGGCCGAATTCTCGCTGTTAGGGGAAAATCCCTATCTTAAGGCATGTATCACTTTCATCTTTGTGAGCTTTCCTTCGATGCCAACAGTGGTGTGGAAGGTCTCATCAATCCAAGGTTGGACGCATCCTTTAAGTATTGCCTCTTTCTGTCTCATGGCATCCACCTGTTCCTTCAATGCCTTCACCTGTTGTAGCTTCGCTAGCCATTGGGTCAGGACAACTGTCTATGCCATTCTGCGCACACTTTCATATTGCAATTGAATCTCCTGCACCTATGTTTCAAGGCGCTATATGGTAAGGTTCTTCTGTAAGGAAGTGAGGACCGCGAAGGATTCCTCCAACATAGTAGTATAGGCCTGCACTGCCTGTCCTATTTCCTCCAACCCTTTTTGGATAGTGCCAATGTGCTATTACCTAACTTCTAGGAGCATGGATGACTGTGCCTTTAATCTTAGTTCAACAATCTAAAGGCCGAGGTCCAACTATATCCTCATTGCTTCATCCTTTGCCTTGCGGAATCCACTTGGCCAATTTGTGAATTCGCACTCCTATAGGTAGATCTTATGGGACAACCAATTCCAGGACAGTTCTATAACCATCGTCCAGCACTTGTGCCAGTCCTTGAGTCTACGCAACGAGTTCATCACATTGCCGGATGAGATGTTCTAGATTGATCTTTTGTTCACTCAATACCTGTAGCACACGACCTTCTCTGGCGTAGACCTTGTTTATGACGCCATCCTATAATTGGTATAGGGTTTCTCATGAAAGGGTAGCTAAGTTTAAGCTCAACCCCTTAATCTTTCCCACCACAGCTTTCTCAACTTCGTTTGCTACCGCTAACGCACCCTCGGGAACATGAAAGTGTTGGTCATGCGGGCGCCCAGTATTTGTTCAGCTTCTGATGTACCGGCTGCGACATATTGAGCCATCATTCCTGTTTGAGAGGGTTGCACCTATACTCCCTGTAACTGCATTTGTAGCACCCCCAACACAGTGTTATGCTCCACCATCACCTCTTAGAGCACGTCCTTAGTGACATCGCAAACCATTTCCCTAATGTCAAAAAGATCTCCTTTTGTAACTGTGATTGGGTCAATGAACGTCTCGGATGCCTTAGTCTTCTTTATGGGGACCGGATTCTCAAGGACACACAATTGTTTTAGTTGTTGCGAGGTAGTTTCTGAAACTGTGCGCTCTTCGTCCAGGTCGATGACGTTAGCCCCCTACCCTGTGGACATTTCATGGCCCCCCTAGGCCTCTTTTATTGATGATTTATGTTGTTTCTACCATCTGCACCACTGTTGCTGCATCGATATTCTTCTACTCTGCAGCTACTTCTACTGCTGCTTGTTCTTGGCACCTCTTTTCGGCTAGCAATGAAATCCATAGCTTGGCATCCTTCTTCCTTTGTTGGGTTGCAGCCTTCTCCATTCCTGCCAAGTCCGGGGTGCACCACTCCAGAGGCCATGTTTCTAATGTTGTGAAGATGGTGTCATGAATAGCAGTAAATGGAAGCTTTGTCCATTCCTCTGTTGGATCCTTCCATGCTGGGACATGAATGTTTGCATGTCTGCTTTAAACTCTGTAAAGCTTTGTAGAGTGGCATACACTGTGGGAGACAACTCTGGTCTTTTTTTGATCCACATCCAGATGCTCACCTCCATCAACACCCAAAAAACCTTGCTCGCGTGAATCCTCTTTGCATCCTTCGTGGCACAGAGCGAAGCATACTTCACAGCCTCAGGTAGGTCTTGGTCGATAGGCAAGAACTAGCTATCTGTTGGTAGTTTGCTTGCTACCAGCAAGATGGACAAAAGCAACCATCTGTAGTGGAAGTTCTTACCCTACTCACAGGCCTCCTTGTAGTTCATCAAAAATTCCTCACAGAGGAACTCAATCCAGTTGAACTGGACCCCCTACATGCACTGTTCAGCCAGCGCAATCACAGGTGCTGGTACTTCATCAGCATGATACTTCCACATTAATTTGCAAGCTAGGAGCTAGGTGGCTATGCGCATGCCTTTTTCCTTGATACTCGCAATTGCATCGCCGTGCTTCTTCTTTGCTAGCTTGTATTTGGGTTTCATGGCTTCCACGAGAGCTAAATCACTGCTTTTACCAGCTATTTCCCTGGGATCCCTTCCCTTACAGGGAAGCTTCAAAATCCTATGAATAACTTCCGCCATGATGGGAATAGGCTCCTCCAGCCATAGATACCCATCTTGCACCAGGCACAACAGCTGCCTAATGACAAAAATGGTGATGGGCGCGCAATGAAAGTGGGGTATCCATCATAGATGAAGTAACTCGACCTTCTCCACACTGCGCAACCATTTTCATGACTCCAATGTGATGACTAGCCCCTCCAACTTCTGTTTCATCAAGCTTCCCATCGCTAGGCGCGGGAACTTCTCACTGTCTGCGAGGTCCCAATCTTCAAATTTGAGGGTAGGCACCCAACTGAGGGTCGGACCTTCAAAAGTAATGTCGTCAGGGAGGAGTGGGTTTTGGAGTGCACTCTTCATGGCCTCCATGTCTTTGGCCACCCTAACTTTCCCTTTCCACAAAGGGACGTACATGGGTAACTTTTTTGTGGAAGGCATTGGTGGGACATCCTCCTCCACATCGTCTTGCACCTCTACTTGATCAATTAGAGCTTGTAAGTCTTCCTCCTCTTCATCTGATTTAATGGTGACAGCTTTGCATTTTTCTTCCATTGACAACTTGTTGAACCGTAGGTTTCTTGGGCATACATGGGTTGGTCCCATAGTTTTCTTATCTTTCTTTGGTCGTGGCATCCATGGTGATTTTGGAACTTCTGGCACAACTACCATATCTCTGGGCTCCTCATGGACCATATGGGGCTCTGTGGCCTCACCAGTAGTATCTTTAGTGAATCGCACTCCTGGTCTGGTAACAGTCATCGTGTTTACAGGGGATATGTTCTATCACGTACTCAAAGGTGGTAAGAGTACTCGACACTCAATGCTCTGTAATTGCTCAAATCTCAAACAACCAAGTGTTGTCTCATGGCTAGCCCTATGGGTTTTATAACATCTTTTGAATTTTAATTCGACCATTCCCCCCGCTTCTAAGTCATTAATGACTTCTTGGCAGTAGATCGTCCCAAATCTAGGTCTTAATTTGTGTCTTAATTGCTCACTGCCTGCTCCTCTTTGTCCTAAATTGGACATCTTGTGATGAACAGTGAAACAAACGGTTACTTCCTAGCCTACCCATGTGGCAGCACAGCCCCATCTGCGTGGGCACAACCCTTGTGAAATTCTGATCCTACACATAACCTCCTTATCGTGCAGCTCCTGCACAACCTCTTTTATAGTCCCACACTCTCTTTCAACTACTTGGAGTGTTGAGACTGTGCTCCCCACAGCTAGTCAGGTGGTTGCACCACCTATGCAAGACTTCAGTTCACCTTCTAGCCTAGTCCGTGGGCACTTCTTAATTACCCTCACAATAGTCAGTGCCACACGTTCTTCCTTATGTGGTGCGCTCCCATGGTTACTTTGTTTGGTAAGGTGCGGTCACGGCCATGGTAGCAGAGTCACAAATTCTCGACGAAAATCTTCTAATGCAGTAGTATGGCTATCCGTATCTTGTTTTGTCATTCTTAATTTATCAATGAGACATGCTTGCGTAATTTCGTTTTCTAGTTTTTTGATATCCGCATCCATTGACATGCTTTTCTTCCTCAGTTGTGCCCGATCTTCTTCAAATTTGGGAAATTTAAGGCTCCCTCGCCGAATGGATTCCTGAGTCTGCGTATGTTTTCCCTCGTGTAGCTACATAATTCCTTTGTCCTGGTCCTTACATACTGTCACAATTGTGGGAGCCATTGTGTAAGGATTCCTTTCCTCCAAATTTATGGTCTCAACTCTGCTCCTCAGCTTTGGAATCATCTCCGCACTCAGGGTTTTGCACATGGTCCTAGAGGTCCATTGAACCACTAGCATGCGCAGGTCCCAATCAGTTCTTCTCACCTGGTGGGCCTTGTTCAGGACTCTACATACCTTACTGAATGCTTCCACGTGGAACGTTTGTGGCACGCGTCGCCTTTCCTATTGCTGCATCCTATTCCGATTTTCGATCCTCAGTTTGAGGTGTGCTTGTGTGGGCTGCCCAGCACGTGCCTGTACCCATCGAGATAGGTGGGTGTGCAAGTTGCTTCATCCTTGCTGACTGATTATTGTTCGAAACTGGGGGCTTCCAAGTTGTAGGCACATCATCCTTCTACATCTGTGCCAATCCTCAAAATTTCCTTGATGTGTACCCCACCATCGTGCGGTTGTTGCGCACATTGCCCACTTCAACGCATTGAACCGCTATTGTTCTGGTATTGCACTTTCAAATTTTCTCAATAATTCATCCACTGCTTGCAATCCATCATATTATGGCAGTTCTCTTGCTTCTGTTGCCACACAATGCAATGATCTAACCATCATGTTACAATTCAGCATCATCACTTCGTGTAACTGATTCTACCATCGCTATACTTCTTCGTGTGAATCTGAAGTGCAAGAGCTTTCAAGCTCCCACGAGATCCTCCCATATGTAGTCGGATTCACCCAATCTTGGTCTCATGCAGCTATATTGTAAATAAAATCAAGATCATCATCACTATCATCATCGCGCACTGGTTCAGTGTAGTGCGCTCCCTCGGCTGGGTCCAGTGGGACTGCTACACATAATGAATTTTTCTCAAAGATCATTTTGCACTTGTTGAGGTCAATGAGTCCATTAATATCAGTGGCCCAGCCTATTCCTAATAGTGCGAGATAGGGATTGCTATGATCAACAATCTCTATTACTTAAAAATCTGCCTATGCGCTCACGCCTTTAATATCAACTGTTACCCCTTGAAACCTCCCCATGGGTAAAACCTTTTGTTGGTTCGCCATTCATAATTGAATAGGGGACCATTGTAATGCGAGCCTACCCATGCGTTCCCGTGTTTGCTTCGACAATACATATGCGTCCAAACCCAGATCTAGGATTACCTGATCCGTCTCATACTCACCAATATGTGCAGTCAACCTCATTTCTCTTCTAGTGTGCAATGCATGCTTCCCTAATTTCTGGACTATGCACGGTTCTCCTAACTCTGTGCACCTAGTGATCAGCTCCTGTAATCCTTTAACTACTTTGTTGTTGCACAGAGTTTCATGCATGTCTCCAGAAAGGTAGTGAGCATTGAAGGATCCATCCCTGGCTTTGGTTGATCCTTACAACCTAAGGTGGAGACCTCTGTGAAGCTCTTCTTAGCTTCCATGAATGTCTCCTTTGTGCATTCTAAGTCAAACTCGGGTTCCTTTGTAGAACCCTTGTGAACCCATGTACTTTCCTCATGCTACTTCCCCACATCCTCTCCCCTAGCCATATCGCTTCTAAGCATCATGTTTACATTCTGGTCCTCTTTGCGCAGCTCAGACCTCGTCATTTTTATACTCTAAGTTGGGTGAGGGTAGAATACCCCTTTTTCGCGCATTCTTGTGTTATCAGGAAAACTGGTGTCCATTCAGAGTTGCTAGTCCCACTAAGATGAGTAGTTATCTTAGAAAAAAACAAACTAAAGTCACTTGTGCTTTCCTTTATGAGAAATAGATGAGAAAGAAGCAGAGAGTACCAACCTCAGTCTTTCACTTGGCTCCTTGCTTGTTTCCTCTTCCCTTTGACAGATCTTTGCCAATCCTTCCTCACTTGTCCCGCTTCAAAGAACACCTATAGAGTCAAATCAGAATAATACCATCAAAGCATAGCGATCTACAATCATAAAAAATATAGGATCAGATATATATTGACCATACAAATGCATATATCAACTTAGACATATAAGAATATGGAGGAAAACTCAAATAGCTTTATTGATTGAAAGAGTAGAAGAGAGGATTACAACCCATTGATTTGACCCAGCGCCATCCTCCTAGCATGAAAGCCCTTTTTCACCTCATGAAAAGCTAGATCACCCAACACTATGATGTTCCACAAAGAAACCAACAACACTTCCTTACAAGATGCAAATTTCCCGTCTCTGGATCTCTAGGATGAGGGATCCATATATAGATGTTTGTAGGTGGGTGAGTCAGCTTCTGGGTTTTTTATTAGTGTCATTTCTCTGATAGTTCTCAATTCCACTTGGATATTTCATGATCTCTTACTCATCCCTGGGTGAATTTAGAGAGGCAAGTGTCACAAGAGAAGTTTCTGGAAGATTCCATGATCATCCACCTTGCAAACTATCTTTGCCATTTGTCTAATCTCACCCATCACATGCCATAGAAGGGCGTTTCAGTATGCATTGCACCCCCCATGTGTATTAGGTGGGATGCATCGCACTTTGACCATGGAGCAGGTGAGATGGTCCAGTTTTGACCATTTCTGAGCGGTTTTTCATGGAGAACTTCTGGGAGATGATGTAATCAGCTGACCTTGTTCCTTTAGGGTATGAAACAACACCTTTAGGGACTTAGAAGCCCTTGGTTTATGGACATATAAGATTGGGGTTGTAGTGCACAAATATGTCTATAACAGTTGGCCCCTAAAGTATGAGGTCGTAAATCTTTTGATGTCGGGTGAAATGCTTTATCATGAGGATCTGAGGTTTTTCGAACTGGAAGGTGACCTGTAATAAGATACAATACAATACATTATCTTCATAATATTTTCATGTTCTAGCTAAGGTGGGCATTCCCATTCTCAACTTTTATAAATTCATTTTCATGTACATAAGACGGACAACCATCTGTATGGAAGACTAATGATCCTGGTGGAGCCATCATCCCTTAGCTGGGATGATTATCTATGCAGCTATGATGTACATTTGATGTCTTTATTTTCCTAAATATATCATATCCTAGATGGATGAAACTTGATTCGGGGTCTTCAAAATCATTCAATCTTCACCCGAAGTACAAGTCAATTCATGTGAAAAGATGTTCTGAAGTCGAACATGGAAAGGCATCACCTGATTACCAACCAATGATGTAAGCTGTTAACAGGCATGAGAGGAATCACCGATAATGATAATGACCCTCAAGGTACTGCAGTACAATTCACATTGTGTGAATTCATGAGTCGATGTCGAACACCACGCAAAATCTTTCGGTCGAAGGTCATTGATGTAAACCTGTCGCTGGAAGTGAGAAACTTGCCATTGAGTCATGTAAGCTTCAAAGTACTGAAAGGGTTGTTCCTAAGTCAAATTCTTGGGTAAAGAGCTGATGTCAACAAGAAGTAAACCATTGTAGGATGGCCTTAATCAATCCCACATCTATGGCATGGAATGGAGAAAATGACTTTGTGGAGGTGAAAATGATTTGATGATACAGGGTTCAGGGTGGTGGTCATGAAAGAATGAAGCGTGAAGGTATTGCAGCGGATGAGACATAAGCCGGGTTGGTGAATTCTCTGAGCGACTTTTCTTGAACATATCGGTGACACTGAAATGGATTGGTAGCATTAACCCCAAAAAGGGATGGTACGGTGGACCAATGGTGATATGGCCGGTGAACAGAATAACCCAACCCGACTCAATAATGGTGATGGAGTGAAAGTGTCATGTTCAAGAGTGACTTGCCACCAATAAAGTTTCTTCAAGTTTTCTTCCCAATTTTTTCCCAGTCATTGCTAACCAGTACCTCTTTATTTTTGTCAAGCTTGTGGAGGATAACATATGCTTGTTCTATAATTTTCCCTTTGGGAAAACTAGTCACTATGTTTTAACTAGCCTAGCAACAGTGAAACTTGCTCTTGTCTGCATGGACATGTTTGTCGCTATTGTTTTAACGAGTTTAATGACAAAGATAACTCGGTCCTTTTCAATTTTAGTGAGTCTGAAAAGAGACGGAAAGGAAACTCCAATAATCCTTTTTTGTGATGTAATCCCTTAAGTCTGAAAAAGTGTAAAATAATACGAAAGGGATGAGTTTTCGATAGTTTTAACGAGCCGAACAAAAAAAGTGCTCGATCCTTTTGTGTAATGATCCCTCAGGTCCAAAAATATTAAAATCTAGAGGAGGGATGGCACTTCCGATCACTTTAACGAGCTAGAGAGGCCAATTGTTGAACAATCTTTTCATATTTTATGAGTCAGATGAAAAGAGCTTAAAGGAGACACATTTTTTGAGGAACGAGTGATATTTTAGGATAGCAACTGGTTCCAGGTAAGGTTTGGAACTTTTCAATCATGGCAGTGTAAAGAAGATGGCTAATAGAGTCACTCGTCGCAGTCACTCCTCAAAAGGGGTAAACAATCGAATGGAGGCATATGATCGGCTAAAAAAGAGTGGAGGTGATGGTAAGAACATGACCAAGGCTCAAAAGTTGATGATAATGTGATCACAACGGTTATTTACCAAAGGTGGGTTCATTTTCTAATGAGCTTAAACTTTGGTGGAACATATGCTTATTGCTAGGTTTATTTTTTAACGAGCTTGAAATTCGCGTAAAACTGCTCATGCCAGTCATATAATAAGGATGTCTCATTGATAGGTTCATTTTTTAGGGAGCTTATCCCATTCGAAACTTTGCTCCAGAGCCTTTCATTATGCAAGCTAGGAATGAAAAACTACTGTCCTAGGGGTTAAAGAACTACTAAGGTTAGGTAGGATAGCTTCTTGGTGGGAAACATCTCCTTTACATTGCCATTTCCGTTGGTCCTGGCAAAGGTGAATGGTTGATCAAACCAATCACCTAACTTAAGTAGTTGAAGTTAGTAAAAACTATGAGGTTAGAGTTACGTTGGCCACTTCTCACTTGCATGCAAAAAGGTTTGCATGCCCCCAGGTATAATGAAGTAGAGTTTCGAGGTTACCCTTCAATTTGCAGACAAAACACTTGCTCTATCAAGAAAGGCATACCTTCTAACGGAGGTATCGTATTCCAGTCTAATCCCATTTTCCTAAATGGACAGGTGTGTCAGACTAGTCATATTCCTACATGGAAACCTACCTTATAACTAGGGTTTTCCTGTCGAAGCAAATCAGGGTGCATGCCCCTTGGGTTTCAGTCACAATCACCGAATCACTCATGCTCATTAGGTGGACGGATTGGAGATTGATGAGACATTCCTTACGCAAAAAGACCAGTTAGGGATGGGATTTGACTATTACCTATGTGTGAGTTGGGGAATGAAAGCTGGTCTACGAGCTGGACCACTCTGCCTTCATGCAGAAAACACATTACTCGAAAGAGTGAGGAGACAATGGATCCCATGCTATAAATGTAGTCACGCCAAAGGAGTGGATTGTAATCTAAAGGTCCTTGGACTACCATTACGTTCAGGTAGATATTTTTCCTTCTCAAAGTTATAGGCAAACTTGGAAGGATCCCTAATGGTTGACTGGTTCCTTTGTCGAAGCCTATCAGATTTCACATCTTAGGCAGAAGCGATGGTGAACCAAGCGCTTTCCAAGCAGTTGAGGAAATGATATTCACAGAAGCCCCTTCATCTATGATACTACTGACCATGACCATTTTGGAAGCTTGTACGATGATTTGGAATGGTACATTAGACGGTAAACGGGGTCTGCCTAGTAGATTCCAATTGAAGGAAATGACTAGGCTGCTTAGAGGTGTGATCCGAATGTAGGAATTTACAGGGTAAGTTCCTCAGACAGAACACCAGAAGGACACCGCTCACAAACAGATCACAGATCAATACACCAGTATTTTGACGTGGTTAAAACCCTCAGAGAGGGAAACAGTCCACCGCCTGCGCCAACGTGCCTACTACAGGCAATTTATTAATAAAAGAATGAAAATTTACATAAGCTTCTCTCATGCACGGTTAACCTACAAATGACCCTCCATGCGCTTTAAATAGAATTCATGGACCAATCGGGTGTCAAGCCACGGATCAAGTGTCGGTAATACCGAGGAGAGAATGAACCGTCGGATCACTACATATCGTGCCCGTCGGATTGTAAGTTACAAAATGTACAACGGTAAAGAAACACACTTTACCTAACTCTATACTAGACCAAGTTGAACTTAACTATTTCCTATGTGTCGGAATATCCTAACATCCCCCCTTAAGAACAACTTGGGATAGGATTGAAGGATTTACAAATATGACACAATAGGAGAAGGAAGGAAGCACTAGAGCCTATCCCCCCTTAGTGACAACTTCCTGAACTCCAAGCATATATCGAAGTTTAGTGAACTTCGCCTCTGTGAGAGCCTTTGTGAAGATGTCTGCAACCTGATCATCTGTTGGACAATATTGCACTTCAAGAACATGGTCATGAATGAGCTTTCTGATGAAGTGCATGTGAAGTTCAATGTGTTTGCTGCGCTGATGCTGAACTGGATCTTGGCAAAGCTGAATGGCACTTTGATTATCACACCAAAGTGTAGTCGGATGCTGCTGCTCAAAGCCCAATTCTGATAGGATCTGACGAAGCCACAAGGCTTCCTTACTAGCTTCCACGGCACCACGATACTCTGCTTCTGCTGACGAAAGAGAAATGCCAGCCTGTTTCTTACAAGCCCATGTAATAGGTCCTGAACCAAGAGTGAAGACATAACCGGCAGTAGACTTCCGATCATCAGGGTCACCAGCCCAATCAGAATCAGTGAAACCAACTAATAGAGGAGCTGCTTTGGGACTGTAATGAATCCCAAACTGTACTATACCTCGAACATAGCGAAGTATTCTTTTAGCTGCTTTCCAATGACTTTCACGGGGGTTTTGCATAAAACGAGCAACA